>WEIS01058158.1:47195-58021 GCA_013389965.1 Todus mexicanus
AAAAAAAAGAACCAACTATCCAGTGAAATTCAGACAGCAGGAGAAATTTTGGCTTCAACAAAGGATCACTAGGTGGGGGAAACAGCGGCGTAGAGTGTTCCGTGTCGAGAGAGGAGAAATCTGATGGCAGCAAAGCCCTGGAATCCCCGCCCGCTGCTTGGGTCCTTCTCCTTAACAATACACCTGAAGCAGCGGCGCCCCCGATGAGTCCGTCTCCGTGTCTTGGAAAGAGGAATCTCTGCTCGTCGGAGAGCCTTGGGGAGAAGGGAGAGAGAAGAGACGGGGACATCAGACGAGGTGAACCGCGGCAGCGCCCGGCAGTTGGGCAAGGAGCTGCCACAAAGGGCTTTGTGTATCATGAGGGAGGAGAAAGCCACACAAAGCCCACAGGCGGGGAACAACCCTGCCCGTAGCGCAGCCATCTTCTAGACAGATGGGTTATTACGCAGGAGAAGACTTGTCCCGTAGCCCTGGGCTGCGATTTGGAGCGGAGCACGCACGCTGCAGGGATCAGAGCCCAGGGGCCAGCCCGTTGCTCTTCTCTGCTTCCCTTTCGCACAGTTCCTTTTGTTCCCAGTCTAACCCAGCTGTGACCTTAGCTGGTCACACCCCAAAGACAACCCCAAATGCTGTCAAGACGCCCAGAGACCGAAAGCTCTCAGGCCAAGCGCCGTGTGTGGACAGAGAACACTCCATGCTTGGGGTTCATTGCTTTTCAGAAGGACCCACCAATTCAGGCAGTCTTCTGAGCTCCCTTCACCCCCAAAGCTTGGGAGAACTACACCCCTTAGGGTTCCCCACAAGGCAGATGGCAGCTCAGCCTTTGCAGATGGTGAATACCAAAGGCAGAGACGATACGAGAGGTTCAGGGTGTTCTGGGGATGGTGCTGCAGCTCAGAGCCTGGGTGGGTACTTTACCTGCGCTGCTGTGCCGCCTCATGTTCCTGGCTATCACATCTGCTGGCGTCTCTTCCGATATTTGCACGGCCAAATCTGGAATGAAAACCAAGAGGGGCCTGAGACAGGAAAAGATGGGGAGCTGTGGCTCAAAAAATCCCCATCTGGGAGCGCACAGGGCTGTCCAGAGGGCAGGAGTCTGATTCTTCAGATGGTTTCCACCATTGTCTTGATAATTGGAGCTTTACAGTCCCTAAATACCAGGAAGCAACAGAATCCCAAAATGGTGGGGCTGGCAGGGACCACTGGAGCTCCTCTGGTGCCACCCCCCTGCTCCAGCAGGGTCACCCCGAGCAGGGGGCCCAGCATCGCAGTGTCCAGGCGCGCTTGGAATCTCTGCACACAAGGAGACTCCACAACCTCTCTGGGCAGCCTGGGCCAGGCTCCAACACCCTTCCCACAAAACTCAGAAGCGCAACAGCCACCCAGTTTCCTCCACTCCCTCTGGATGTTTCCTCATCCCCCATATTCAGCTTTTCAAGGTCCTTCTCCAATAAACTCTCCTGGAACCTGTTCTGGAGGACAGTCACTTCAGGCTGCTCCAGAGAGGGAGGAGAACATCCCCAGCAGAGCCACGAGGCCCTTGCGCTGGGCCAGCAGCTCTTCCCTCCTCTCTGCAGGGATATTTACAGGCTGTTCCTCACCCCGTGGCGTGGAGGAAGCCTCAGCTCCAAGGAGTCTAAGGGTGGAATCAGGAAAGAGTGCTGGTAAAACATGAGGGAGCTGAGTAACTGGACATCCTCTGGCACAAGCCAGCTCGTCTGGTCATACCAGTTAAGTTTGACTCACGGTCTTTCTGCCTGGCACGCCAGAAGCGTTGCAGCAGCAGCAGCAGAATAAGCCCTTCTATTGCTCAGCACAACCTTCACCGACAGCAAAAGATACTATCAAGAAAGCCACAACCCAGCGACTGGTGAGAAGCAGAGGTCTCCAGTAACCTCCGAGGACCTCCATCCGCACCTCCCAGGAGAACAAGCCCAGCCTGAAGACAGACACCGGGGCTTTCAACCCTGCTCCGCAGCCACACCTCCACGGCTTAGAGGAAATAATCCTCCCGTAGAGAAGCGGTCACACCAAGGCACCCCACACGTACCGTCTTGGCTGATGACCATGGACTCCAGCATCGTCTCGTTACCGCTGTCGGGCGCGTTGCCTCTGCCGGACTTCTCCTCATGGTTCTGGCTGGCCGGGATGGAAATATGGGGCCGGACTCTGCTTTTGCGGGTGCTGATGCGGATGATGCCTCGGACCAGCCTGCATTCAGCATCCTGCTCATCCAGGTTGTAGTCCTGAGTGATGCTGTTGATCAGGTCCGAGATCTTGTTGGTCTTCTCCAGGAAGACGGTGTCTGACGTGCACTTGGCCAGCTCGTCGATCTGGTGGACACTGAAGAGCTCCGTCAGCTTCTTGAAGATCAGGACGTCTATCTGCCTGCTGGACATGGAGCCGTTCAGCTCGCTGATGTCCAAGTCGGACTCGTGGAAGGAATAATATTCCTCCGAACTCCGGTGGCTGCTGGGGAGCGGTGGCTTTTCAATGCTGTTCCTGGAGGGTTTCTCTGCCAGCTGCTCTTTGCAGCAGGAATCCGACTCCAGGTGGTGGCTGGGGCTCCTGTTTGGGTAGACGGGAATGCCCTTCAGCTTCACGTCTGGGTAGCTGAAACTGCTGCCCATGCTGGACTTTTTGATCTGGTTCCCATTCTTCTCAGCGGGAGAGACGTTGGTGGGGCTGTTTGGCAGCCGCCCGTTATAATCCCCGTTCTTTCCGTCGTCGGTGGAGGTCTCGGCAGGCCCCGGGTAGGGGATGCAGACGCTGCAGTCCTGAAAGCAGCCCCCACAGGTCACTATACAACAGAAAACAGCCTTGTACGTGTTCCAGGCCTGAGATAGAGAGGAGCAGCAAACGCTCTGGGTTGGGGGAGCCTCAGCCGTGCCAGAAATGAAGGTAATTGTTTCCGCCTCTCTCCCATTAGAGTCTTTGAGGTCGGCTTTGCGACCTTTCCTATCCCGCATCTGCTGGGCTCGGCTGCGGCTCAGTTTGATTTCGGGCGTCGAGCCGCCGAACACCTCCAAGCTGACATCGCTCTCCTTGGATGGTCTGGTCCGCAGGGGCACGGCCTCCTGGCAGGACTGGTTCAGCTGGCGGTGGCTGTTCAGCTCGTGGGGGAGTCGCGTTTTCCGGCCCAGCATGGCTCACCGCTCCGGCACCTGGAGAACAAGAAGGGCTCAAGTCAAGCCTTCATCACCAGGCTCACCCTTAGCGAGCGAAAAACCCCAACGTTCCAACTCGGCCCTTCTCAAATTCAACGTTTCCATTATTTACAGGGTTATTTTGCACCGGGACTCGCGCTGCTCTTGCTCGTGGCACAGAGAGGGAACCCAGCCTGCGCTGCGGGGTTCTCCGACTACTCTACTCTCTCCCTCTCGGTAGCTGCTCAAATCGGAAGAGCTGCATTTGAAAAGGACAAGGTCTAAGACATCATAACCCCTGCAACCTTCCAAAGAGGTTTCCTCCAAGCAGCTGGAAGCTGAGCCAGGTCGCAGAGCCATTGCTCCAGAGCAATAAAGGAGTGGCGCAGCCGGAGGTGGAGCCGCCCGGTGGGGAAAGTATCTTTTTTTTTTAACCAACTTCCCCCTTGTCTCGCATTCCTTCAGCTTAAGCCAGGCCCTGACAGCGCTGATCCCTTTCAAAACACCCCGTGCCCAGGAGGAGATGACAAGCAATCAGTCATTCTGCGAGCTGCCAATTCAACCTCCAGATTAGTCGATGCTCTTCCGATTTAGAGGATTTAGCAATGACAGCTAGCAACACCGATGCTTCTTAGCTCGTCGCGTGAAGGCTGCGCTACCCCGAGGACTTAGCTCAGGAAAACTGATGGGTTAAAGGAAAGATCTTGTCAACGGGTCACTCTCAAACCACACCTCGCGGGAGCAAAGGCTTTACAAAGCCCTGCTCCAGGAATCCTACGGCAGACCACGCTGCGGGAGACTGGTTCTCTCATTGCTGCTGGACTAACACACCCACCCCTGCTCTGTAAACCGTTTTTACAGGGCACGACATCACACTTCAGCTTCGCAGACCCAACACGCAGAGCCTGGCACGTCAAATCTCCCTCTTAGGAAGAAAACTCAGCACTGGGCGATGTGCTGAGGTCGGGTCAAGGAGATGAAGGTCAGATCAACGCTGTCACTCTCCCCTTCCGCTCCTTGGTGGGCCCCGAAACTGCCCACGGTTTCTAAGCTCCTTGGCTAACAGCGCTCTCACCCCCAAGAGAGCCTTTTAAATACTAATTAGGCTAATTAATAAGCAGTGAGAACCCAGCCATCGCTTCAGTGCTGTCCCTACTGCTCTACTCTAGACTTTCTGTAGGGCACCTCAAGCACGAATTCATGAATCTGTCCCACCTGGGTAGAGTGTCGCCCCTTTTTCCTGGTTTTTTACACCAAATAGGAACATTGTCCCCACAAAAAACGAGGCGCGGACCGAGAACAGGCAGGCTCAGCACAGCCACCGCTCTCCAGGAACTTTCTGGCTCCTTTAGCTTATAAAAATCCCGAAGGAGCGCCCATCCCAGGAGCGCCCATCCCAGGAACCCCCTTTGCACATTCCCGGACAACACGTTCAACAGAAAAGCGCCAGACTCGGCATCAGTGGAGAGCTTTGGTTGCTTCCACTTCAGACCAGGGTTGGGTTTTTTTCCCCTCAGCTTCACCATTCTTGTAACGCAGCTCAAAATTGAAAGGCAAACAGAAAAGATTTGAGCACAGCACTGCTCACGGGGATGCTTCTCCTCACGCTGAGGCCTCATCTAAAGATCTAACGAGCGCGCCGCACAGGAATTTACACGCGCTTCCACGGCAGTATCTTAATATTCAGAGATTTCAGAGCATTTCTGACACGGGGAAGAGCATTATCTCAGCGCTACAGCACGAGATTTGCAGGCTCCTAGATTAAACCACTCGCACAAAGCCCCGGCTCCATCAGGTGTCGCAGAAACCTCCGGCCCCAAACCCTGAGCTCGCCCCTTCCCATCGCAGCTCGCGTTCCTGCGACCACCACCAGATCACACGTCTGAAGGGAGAGCGCACACAAGACCCAGCTCCTCGATCCAGCGGCTTCTCTGGCACAAGCAACCGGACCAAAACCCGCCGCCAGCTGCTTAATGCAGCCAAAAAGCAAAGCTCAGCCTAAAATCCACATCCCGGTTGATACTCACGAGACCGTTGGGAGCTTCCTCTGTTCTCACGCAGGCCGGGACCGTGCGGGTGAAGAGCGAAGATTCTTCTGAAGAGCTTCAGCATCTGCTTCAGCAGAGCCGGGAGGGCTTCGCAAACGCTTTGCGTGTCTCGGAGTTAGCCGGGGTCCAAGATCTTCATTGTTCAGAGGACAAGATTTCCTTGGGAAGTTTTGGGAAAGCTCAATTAATTAAGTCGTGAATCTACCTAACAACGCCACGACGCTTCGCCGAGAACCAGATCGCCCGTTTTTAGAAGCCAGGGAAGCCAAAGCACCGAGTTAAAGAGGGGCCCGAGGACCTGAATTTAAGGCACAAGATTCACGGGGAGATACAACATCTCCTAAATACACGGAAGCATCAGTAGCTGTTGAGTTTTCCAAGCAGCCTTGCCAGGAGCTGAAAACCATCCCCGAAAACCTCCCGGACTCCTGATTGCTGTGCTGGCACCAGCCAAGACCAGAACAACACGAACTCAGCCTCCTCCTTACGCTGCTCCATCCTCAATCGCACCTTTCCAGGGTAGCAACACCTTGAGCAAGGAGCTGCCTCTTGCCAAACACTCCCTGGTGCCCCCAGCCCCAAACACCCCCATCCTGCTCCACCTGACGACCAGGACCTCACCACAGCACAGGGAAACAAAATTCCCCCTTTTTCTCACACACGAAGCGCTGCAAGACGGGGGGAGACCTGCGCAGGCACCAAGCAGAGGCCCCTCTGCCCACCTTGACCCCGCCAAAACACCCTCCAGGCGGCGAGTTTTGGGGAGAAGAGAAGCTGGCAGCTGAGAGCTGCCAGTTTCCAGCAGAGCCACTGAGTCAGCCCGGCAAGGCCTCCCCTTTCCCATTGCACTCCCCCCTGAAGTTTTTCAACCCTCGAAAGCCAAACTAACGCCAGGGAGGAGAAGGGGCAGCCAGAGAGACCGGACTTCCCCCCTTCTCAACGCCCAGTAGAGCTCCTATCGTACCCACAGCAGCTCCCCCGGGGCCAAGGAAGATCCAAGCCCAGCGGGAGGGGACAGAGCAGGGGAGGAAGAGGAACAACAACAGCTCAGGCGGGCAGGGGGTGTCCCCCAGCCCCCCGGCCCCGCCTCACCTGGGCCAGGTGAGCCACGTGACCCGGCCCGACGGGGCGCCGCGAGGGACACGAGAGTGAGCTCCGCGAAACGGGCCCGGGCCCGGCCCCGGCCCCGGAACCCTCAACCCCG
This sequence comes from Todus mexicanus, assembly GCA_013389965.1. Classification (NCBI taxonomy): domain Eukaryota; kingdom Metazoa; phylum Chordata; class Aves; order Coraciiformes; family Todidae; genus Todus; species Todus mexicanus. The sequence goes on from WEIS01058158.1 coordinate 53,594, forward strand.
GGTATCCGACCCCCAAAGAGCCCCTCTGCCCCCTGAGCCCTGTCCGCAAGGATCCTTCGAATCGGAGAGTCAGAGAATCNCGGGACGGGGTGGGGGGGTCGGGATACCCGGTCTGGGGGTGCACAGAGAGGGAGAGCCGGGCTCGGGCAGGGGGAGGGGAGAACCGTGGGGATCTGCGGGGTAAAGAGAAGNACCCTCAACCCCGGGTATCCGACCCCCAAAGAGCCCCTCTGCCCCCTGAGCCCTGTCCGCAAGGATCCTTCGAATCGGAGAGTCAGAGAATCTCTGAGGTTAGGCAAGACCCTCGGGATCATCGAGTCCAACCGTTAATCCCACTCTGCAAAGTTCACACACACACCTTGTCCCCAAGGATCCTGTGGCTGAGGATCTCTCTCCTTCCCCGAGGATTCCTGTCCCCAAGGTCCCCATTCTTAACAGTCTTCCTCAGGGTTGAAGAGGATTCTTGAGCCAATAGATCCTCATTCGAAAGGATCCTGTTCCAAAGGATCCTTGTCCCCAGGGTCCTCACCCTTAAGTCTTCATCCCCAAGGGGAACCCCTATCCTCAAGGAGCTCTATCCCAATGGATCTTCATCCCTGATGATCCTGTCCCAAAGGATCCTTGTACCTGAGGATCCTGTCCCAAAGGATCCCTGTCCTCAAGGATCCTCGTTTCTGCAGATCTCCATCCCTAAGGATCCCCATCACTGAGGATCCCCGCCTTAAATGATCCCTACTTCCAAGAATCCCCATCCCTGTGGATCCAGGTCATTGAGGATCCCTGTTGGCAGACAGGATGACACCCTGCCTGTCACAGTGTCTGCTCCTTCTCCCACTGGGACTGGTCGTTTCTGCCCAAGCCCCCCTGGGGACAGCGGTGAGATTGGGGGGACACAAGCTGTGGGGATGCCCAGTGCTCCCTGGGCACTGGGCTGCCAAGCTCAGCTCAGCCCGTTCTGTTCGCTGCCGCTCAGTGGTTCCCTCCAAAGAGCTGCTGATTCACTCTGGGGGAGTCGGATCCTTCCCTGAAGCCTTGGAGGAAAGGAAGGAACCCAGAGGGAAGGGGCAGCAGGGCAGGAGCCCAGCAGAGCCACAGGCGGGGCGGCAGCGCTCGGCTCAGACACACCAGCCGGTTTCCGAGAGGAAAGAGGAGCGAGAGGAATCAATTTAAAGGATGGTGCCAGTGCCAAGCAGCTCATTCCTTCTCTAAAGGGCACAAAGACCGCGCTTATTTATTTAAGCCTCTGGCACAGGAACACCGGAGTTAATCCCAGATGGTGTCATTTCCCTGGCCGGGTTTTCATTCGTGTAGAACTCAAAGCGCTGCTTGGAAATGCCTTGTCTCCTTCTCTGCCAGGTGCCCGGGGCACGGATCCCAGCCTTGAAACCTCTCCTGGTGCTGCCCCATCGAGCCAGGCACTGCCAGGATGAGCCAGGCAGCACGATGTGGCCCCTCAAGCCCAGCACCATGCTGCTTAATGCCCCCTCAGCTCCTGCGTTGTCCCCATGTCCCATCACCGTGCACCAAGGCTCCGGTCCCCACCACTGCCAGCGTTGTTGGGTCCAGGATGGGAGCTGAGTCATCTTAAACCTGAAATCCTGACACAAGATTGCCTCTCTTAAACTGGGCCGGGATGCGAGAGCATCGCCTGGGTCTCATCCTGCGCTGGTAACTGGGACACCTGGGGAAGAAGCGAGACTGAGCGAGATGGCGCCAGCATTAATTATTTACTGCCTGTAAAAAAGCTTCGCTTTTCTGGAGCAGATCCCAACGTGGGGCTTTAGAGAGGCTGGAGGTAAGAGGTCAGCTCACAGCCCTTGGCCCCTCACCTGGGGCAGAGCGTGGCCGATGCGGGGCTGGCTGCCACCATCCCTGGGGCATACTGGGCACCAGCACCAGGGGAATACTGGGGCCCAGCGCAGGATGCAGCACGGTGCCCTGTCCCAGCAGCCAGTGCCTCCACGTGCTGCTGCGGAGGGTCGCTGCCGGGGAAGGATGAACAAAGCTCTCAACCGGGCTTTTACTTCCAAGAGGTTTATTCCGAGCGCTGCTAATTTCAGCCTCCTCTGCTAAATCATTAATAGCTCATCAGCCCGGGCAGAGATCCCGCAGCAGCAGCGCAGGAGGGTTTCTGGGACTCAGGCAGTGACTTATCCCCAGGGGCAGGGGCAGTTTGGGTATTTTTCTGTTATTTGCCTTTACCAGCCTCTCTTTGCTCATCTACTGGGATCTGCTTCAGCCGGCTGGGACAGCCTGGAGGGGTTCAGCAACACCCTCAGCCTCACTGGTCAACATCCCCAGCGCCTTCTTATTTCTTAAACTCCTATCCAGGTGCAGCCGCTCCCTGCTTTCATTTCCTTTCTCACCCTGGACCAGGGACTGGAGCTGGAAAGGTGATGAGCAGCACAGACCTGGGGGGTGACCCAAAAAAGCAGCTATTTTATCAGCAGGGGGCTGATGGAACCAGCATCCCCAGAGGTCCCTCCAGCCTCAGCGACTCTGAGGTTTCACTTTAGGAGAATGGGGAAAGCTCCGTGCAAGACAGACCCTGGTTCTTCTTCTTCTTCCAGGTTCTCTGAAGCAGAGCAAAAACTCTGAGAGGTGGATGTTCTGCTGGACACCCACCTGTGCCCCCAGTTCCTCTGGGTTGGAGGCTGAGTGACTAAGAGCAGAGCTTTGACCCTGACCCCTCAAATCCCCAAACCCCATTTTGCAGCAGCATCTGCATTACATGAAGACGGCTCAGCCTGGACTTCAGGATTTTCCTTCCAGCCTGCGGAGCTAAAGCCAACGCCGTGGCTTCAGCACAGAGCAGTGGAGATGCAGTGGGAGCTGGGCAGGGAAGGGACGAGCGAGCAGGCAGCGGGGGCCGGGAGTGGTGACGCAGCAGCTCTGACGCTGCTCCGGTGCCTGGCAGACGTGTGGCAGCGCTGGCAAGAGCAGGGATGCGACGCAAAGCACAAGGGATGGGCTTCTTTTTTCTTTTTTTTCCCTCCTAAGGTAAGGAGAGCAAAGCTGCCGCCAGCCCACGTGGGGTGGGGGTGACATCCACCACAGGCCTGGATGTGGTCCTCCTTGGAACAGATTTAGGCTGGCTTGCGTTTGGGGGGGTTTAGGGTATTTATTTTGGCTTAGGCTTTTGTTCCTGTCCAGGGGTGGGATGAGCCCTTGGCACCCAGTTCCTATCATCCCTTTTATCCTCTCTGCTGCAAAGCACAAGCAGACTTTACCCCACGCACCTCCGTGAAGATGCAGCCGCTGAGCGTGACATCCCAGCAGGAGGAATCCCAAACCTCAGGCTTCCTGAAGGGGAGAGGGGTGGCAGCAGCTCCCCTCCCGCTCCAGCCCTCTCCCTGTGCCATCTCAGCCCACTCCCAGCTCTATTAGTTGCATCTTAAATGATGACGACGTTGGCAGCGACACTGCTGTGACGTGACAGTCTTGGATGACTTGTACCCAAGGACACGCTGTCCTGGTGCCACATCTCCTGCACCCCAAGGCTGGGGCACCCCAATACAGCCCTGGCATTGTGGGGACACACACAGGGGCTGCCTCCTGCCCCAGATTGGGGCATCAGCATCCCCCAACCAGCACCAGGAGCTGCTTGCGCTGCTGGGGCTGCAGAGCGAAAACCAGCACTTCCAGTAACCCATCCCAGTCCAGCCTTTCCCAATAACCCCTCCAGTAACCCTTCCCAGTAACCCCCCCCAGCCCAGCTTTTCCCAGTAACATCCTCCCATTCTCCAGCTCCGCATTTCCCAGGGACAACCCCCCAAGGGACGGCAGTTTTCCAGCACCACCAACCGCTAATGCCACCGGATCAGGGCCGTACCGGGCCATGTCGAGCCATATCGAGCCATACCGAGCCAGGGCCACGCTGGCACCGGTACCATACCGAGCCTGGGGTTGTGCCGGTACCGGTACCGTGCCATACCGAGCCATACTCAGCCAGGTGCCGGTGCTGGTACCATACCGAGCCCGGGGTTGTGCCGGTACCGGAGCCATACCCAGCCCGGTGCCTTGCAGATGCCGGTGTCGTACCGAGCCCGAGCATCCCTTGCCGTGGCTGCCCGGTACCGAGCCGGGGTCTCACCTTTCCTCCCTCCATCCCCATCCCCCTCCCGCTGCCGCTGCCGGTGGCGGTGCCGCCCCCGGCGGGGCTGAACTGTAGAGAGCCAGCACCGCCCCCGGGTTTATATCTCGTCTCCTTGTCCCTGCCCCATCCCGGTTCCCGTTCCCATGGCGGCGGCGACAGCGGCGGCTCCAGCTCCGAGTGGGGGAGGCGAACAACAACAGCAGCATCCCGACCGGGGCGGCACCGGCAGCACCTCCATCCCCGGCACCGGCAGCAGCAACACCTCCATCCCCGCCACCGGCCCCGGCAGCACCTCCATCCCCAGCAGCAGCAGCACCTCCATCCCCAGCAGC
>WEIS01058158.1:58529-76753 GCA_013389965.1 Todus mexicanus
GAGGGGTGAGGGGACTCAGTGGGCTCTGGGGGACTTTGAGGGGGTCCTGGGGAAGCTGATGGGTTGGGACCCAGCGGGGTCTGGGGGACTTCAAAGGGGTCCTGGGAAAATTGATGGGTTGGGACCCACTGGGGCTTCAGGGACTTATAGGGGTGGGGGGACCCAGCAGGGTCTGGGGGACTTCATGGGATGGGGGGACTCAACGGGGTCTGGGGACTTTGAGGGGGTCCTGGAGAGGCTGATGGGTTGGGGCCCGGCAGAGTCTGGGGTCTGGGGTATGGGATGGGGTCCTGGGGAGGTTGATGTGTTAGGACTCAGAGGAGTCTGGGGGATTTCATGGGGTTTGGGGGCCCCAGCAGGGTCTGGGGTCCTTTAGAGTGTCTTGGGGAGTCTGAGTTGGGGACTTGTGGATTTGGGGATCCCAGGGGGATCCTGCAGGGTGGGGGGCATCTGGGGGACCCAGCAGGGTCTGGGGACCTCAGCAGTGACCTGAGGAGTCTGATAAGGGGAGACCCTGTGGAGTTTGGGGTTCCTAGGGTTATCCTGAGGGATTGGGGCACTCCAAGGGACCCAGCAGGGCCTTGGAACCTTGGGGTGTCCTGAGGAATCTGCTTGGAAGGGTCCCTGGGGGACCCTGGGGGTTTGGGGTGCTCCAAGGATCCTGCAGGGTCAGGAGTTCAGGGCTGTGCAGTGAGCTGGCAGATTTTGGGGGAGGGCAGTGAGTTAGGGGGACCCAGCAGGGCCTGGGAGCCCCAATGGGATTGAGAGACACTGCAGGGTCTGGGGTTTATGAGGGACCCTGCAGGGTCTGGGGTCCCTGGATGATCTTGCCAACTCTGGGGGTATTTATATGGACCCCAGCTTGGTCTGGGGTCACCTCCTCCCCCCCAAAGGCAGCAGGATCAGGACAGCCGCTCTGGGGCAGGACCCCTTCCCTCTCCAAGCCCCACTGTCCCCCAGGAGGGGTCCCCAAGACTCTGGGCCAGCAGGACACTGGTGGGACCGTGCCTCATGCTGGGGCTCAGGCGCAGCCTTCCCGTGGGAGCTCCAGCTGCAGTGGGGGATCCAGCAGGCTCGGAGTCACCCCACTTCCACCATCTCTGGACAGTGATTTCGGCTCCAGGCTGTGCACCCTCTGTGGGGGTAGAGAGTAGAAGAGGAGTGGTCCTCGTGATGGCACCGGCACCGTTCACCTCCCACCAGGCTGGATTTTTGGGACTGCTTTGCTGACTGCCCAGGCAGGTGACACTTCAAGCCTCCCTCATGCTTCCAGCGAGAGTCCTTGAGCACCCCCAATGTCACCCTGCAGCAGAACCCGTCGCTGTGGGCACCGGAGGGGTGAGAAGGGACGAAGAGGTGAGCTCAGGACAAAGGACCACTCTGGGCAGAAGGCTGGTGCTGGACCCTGGAGTCGCTGTCCCCATCTCTGCCCCACCAGCCCTGAGCCGGTCTCGGGGTGAAGGGCTCAGACCTGGTGGCATCATCTCAGTGGGAACGAACAGGAATGGTCCAGCCAGCCATGAGCCCGCTCCTTTGCTGGATATGAGCCCGCTCCTTTGCTGGACACGACTCTGGCGTTCACCATCCCCGAGCTACCAGCATCCTGTGCCCACAGCCACCGAAATGCGGCCTCGCTTCGCTGCGCCGAGCTTTTGTAGCGGCTTTCACCGGGAGGGCGGGGGGCACTGCATGAATCCCTCCCTCCCTCCTGCTGGAAACCCAGAACTCACCGCCTTGAATTAGTTATTTTTTTAAAAAAATGAAACCCCCCCCCACCCCCCGACACTTGATTTGGGCTGGGCTGGGAGTTGGGGGAGGATGTTGGAGGTGTGTGTGTGTGTGGGGGGAAGGTGGAATTTCACAAACTCATGAATGTGCCGCGACTACCTTGGTGTGAGACAGCAGGTCTGTTGTGTAATCCGCGCTTCTCGCCTCTGCGCCGGCTGCTGCCGCTGCCGGACTCCTGCCCGCACCGGGCACCAGCACAAATAAACTTTGATATATTTTTCTTCCTTACCTGCCGTGTCCTGAAGGGCTGGCTGAAAGCTAACCGCGAAGGTGATTAGGACGGGGATTAGCAAATAAGCCCCGGTAATGGCTTGTAATTAATACCAGAGTGGATTTCTCTGATTATTGACCCCTTCCCTCCTCCGAGCGCGCGGGGATGTGGAAAACGCGTGGCTGCGGGTGGCTGGGGGCTCTGTAGGTGTACATATATAGCTGAATATATACATAAACGCATGGGCTGGCCTGAAAAATCTCCGTAAGGTCACAAATCAGGTACAGCTTGCTCATGAATATGCACAGAACAAGGGTGGCAGAGCAATATTGGAGCTCCCAGCAATTCTGCACAGCGCCAAAAGCCAGGCAGCACCCCTGGGGGGGTGCGAGGGGAGCTTGGATTTCTCCTATTAATCCTTTGCTTTCAAACAATTAGTTCTGATTTGATGCCACACCGCAGATGCTCTCACACCCCGTGTCCCTTCAATGCTCCCTCGTTTCTGCTCCTTCACCAAATCGCAGCCCGCTGGAGGTTTTCCCTGTATCGTGCTGAGCCCTAATCTCAACCAGAGGTGATTCCTTGAGCCGGGAGGGGAGTTTGCTGCTAATAGCAGCTTACAGGTCTCAGCCAGGCGCGGGGACACATTATCTCTCTCGGGCTTTCAATTAATAGTATGAAATGCACAGCTTGGGTTTAAATCCCTCGATTTTTTACTTCCCCCCCCCCCAACCCGCCTCTTTCCTCCCTGGTGATTATTTGCAAATCAGCTTTTGACCTGATTAGAGCAGAACCTACTTAAAAGAGCTGCAGGGAAAGACCTTAAATAATAATAATAACAACAACAACAATAATAAGTCAACCCCTTTAAACCAGTAAGACCAAAATAATGGAAAATCCTTCGATGCAATGGTTCCTCCCGATCCCTTGGTCTTAGTATGATTCTGGTCCTACCACTTTGTGTTGCTCCAGTGTCTTTAGCTGAATCGTGACATAAATTCACACACTCTCCTATTTTCCTGCTGGACAGGGGAGGCTGGTGTGGTTGGCAAGGATGGGAGGGTTGGTGGGAGGGCAAGGGAGGAGATCTCAGGTCTCCTCACTGCTCCACCCTGCAAATAAATACAAGTTTAGCTGGAACGAGGATATTCATCTACTCCAGGTACCCAGGGAACGCTGCACTTGGGATTTGGAAGGATGGGGAAAGGCAGTTGGGGTCCCCTTGGTCTCCCAGGGTGGGGGAACATCCCCCATTTGGCAGGAAGGTGGTTAAACCATAGGAAGGGTGACAGGGCTGGGGGGTTGTGGCCACACCTGGGAGTGGAGGAGTAAGATCAGCTCCCCAGGCCGATGCTGGAGCAGGGTGTGATTCCTGATTAAGGAAAAAGAATAAAAAGAAAATCAAAGCTGACTCCAGAGGCCCATTCCAGGGTGGCCAGGTTAACACCCCGCTGGGATCGCCTCCTCCATCTGCTCAAATCCCTGGGCCGTGGGTTTGGGCGACGTCTCTGCAGGTAAATCCTCACCCAGTGACTCCTGCAGGACGCTGCTGGTGCCCAGCCCCTGGAGCTCCCCAAAGCCGTGCTGTGGGGCACAGCAAGCCTCGTCCACAGGCCACGGAGGTGGCTGAGTGCCCCTGTTCACTGCTGGATGCTCAAGGCTGGTCCAGGAGCCTCCCACAGCAGTACCCAGGGAGCAGCCTGGGTGGGGTGACCCTGCCCATGAACCTCCCTGTGAATGGAGGTGTTTAAAGGGCGCAGAGATGAGGTGCTGAGGGATATACCTTAGGGGTGATAAAGATCAGAGTTGAGGGTTGGGCTGGATGATCTTTTAGGTCTTTTCCAACCGAGGTGATACTGGGATACTGTGACCTGCACAGCTCAGGACCCCAGCCCCACCCCCAGAGAGCTCCGGCTCACACCATCACCAGGCTGCTCACGCATGATGGGGACAGCAGCAAAGTCATGCCAAAGGGTCCTGGGGCTGTTTGGAGCACGAATTTTGAGGAGAAGACCCCAGAGCACAAGGTTAGAAGGAAAACACAGAGCAGCAGCCTGATCCTTCGGGAGCATCCCCTGCCCTGGGAGCACAGGGCTTTACATAACCCCGCTCGCCCTCCTGCCAGCAATGATGTTATGTAAATCGTACCAACACTTGTTGGTTTGAGGAGATTATTTTGTTACAGACTTTCTGGGAAAAATAAAATTAACGTGGCACGTTAATACCTAAGCCTGGCTTCTCTCCTTTCCACCGTTAATTCCTTCGGGCTGGTGCTGGCACAGGGCTGGGGGCAGGGAGGGTGCCAGGGGGGCAGGGATCAGTGGGCAGGGACAGAAAGTTCCCAGGGCTGGAATTCTGCTTAGAGGCTGGTGGGAGAGACTGGGATGGGGTGAGAGGGACAGTGGGTTGACTGGGACAGGGTGAGAGCGATGGAGAGGGAAGAGGGACAGTGGAAGGGTGATGGAGGGGGACAGAGTGAGAGCAATCAAGAGGAGGCAGGGACAGGGCAAGAGTGATGAGGGGGGACTGGAATGGAGCAAGAGGGATGAAGGGGAGACTGGGATGGAGCAAAAGGGATGAAGGGGGAACTGGGATGGGGTGAGAGGGGTGAAGAGGGGACTGGGATGGAGTGAGAGGGATGAAGAGGGGACTGGGATGGGCTGAGAGGGATGAAGAGGGGACTGGGATGGAGCAAGAGCAATCATAGGAAGATTGGAACAATAGAAGGGTGATGGAGGAGGGAGACAGGGATGGAGTAAGAGTGGTGGAGAGAGTCGGAAAGGGTCGGTGCCAGAGCGATGGGATGAGAGGGGATCGAGCTGCCCACCTGGAAGTCCCCAGGCCAGGTTCCAGGAGGCCACTGAGGATGCTCAGAGCTTCTCCAGGGCTCTGTCACAAGGTGGCACTGCAGGAGCCTTCCCAGCTCGGGAAGAGGCGCAGAGAATCCAGCTCCCCGCTGCAGTCCCGGCACTGGGATGTGGCCCCAACGCTGGGGTTCCCAGCCTGGCCTCACCCCCACAGGACCCCCTCAGTTCCCCTTGCCCCACAACATTCCCCTCTGCAGCTCCCCCCATCTCCATCCCAGTATATCCCAGCACAGAGCTGCTGTATTAGGGCTTGAAAGCCGTTTCCCCCAGCCCACCACCTCCCCCTTAACCCTTTCCACCTAGGACCCCCCAGTTTCCATTTCATACCCTCTCCCTCCTCCAGCCTTTACTCCTTTAGGAAGCCCCAATTAGCCCCAGAGCAGGGGGGGAGTTACCCCCTTGGCCTCTGATTTGCCCCTTTGGGCAGCTGAGCCCAACCTTGGGGTCCCCAGATTTGGTGGTGGTGGGGCTGGAGGTCACCACAGCAAGGCTGGGAACACATCTGGGCATGGTTTGGGCTCCTTTCCTCCATCCTGTAGCAAACATCCCCACCAGGACGGGCATCTTGTGCTTCAACCCCCAGTCCAGCTGTGCTGGGAAATGCAAATAAATCCCTTTTTGTTTCAGTTTGCTCACCCTGTGCTTTCCCAGACCCCCCTCAATGAGGACCTGAGACCCCTCCAGGCCCAAGGGAGAGGGTGGCACTGTGTGTTTGGAGCCACCTCATCCCCGGGGTGATGAGTGGGGGATCTGCAGGATGCTGCCTGGGATCATTCAGGTGACACAGGTGAGCACCCCTTGTCCCCAGCACCTCCCAGCACCTCCCAGTCCAGCGCAGCCCAGCCCCTGGTCCTCATGCAGGGTCCTGCCCTGGCTCTGGTGGGCTTCCAGGCTTGGAGACCCTGTTTCCATCGCACACGGCTGCCAGGCTGGCTGCCCTCCCTGCGCTAAGCGCGTCTTGGTCCAGTTCTCTCTTCCCCACCAAAGCTCTTTAAGTCACTGATCTGGTTAAACCTCGGCAATCGGGTTGTTTTGCCCTGTGAGTTAATGTGCCTAATTCCCACCCGGTTTACCCCTGATGCGCAGCCTGCAGTGTCCTCCTGCCCATGTGGGGATGAGCAGGGCCACATCACACGTCTCCCCTTGCTCTTGTCCTGAAGGGTTTTGAGCGTGGCAGCCCCACATGGAGCGGGGTCCTGAGCAAATCCCCTGTCTCAGCCCCAAGGGATGAGTGGCAGCGTGTGGCACGGGCAGGATGGTGCCCAGCATCCTCCCCCAGGAGCAAGGTGCAGCTGGATGTGAGGATGCTGGAGAGCTGGGCAGCTTCTGACTGGGGTCCATTCCAACCTGGTGGGTCCCCCAGTATGAGTCTGAGCTGCTCCCTCTCTTGGGGTCTTGCTCCTGCACCCCACTCCCCAGCAGAGCTGGGACGAGGCTCGGCTGCGTTGCCCCCTCCTCCTTGTCATGGCTGCCCCACAGACCTTCTGTCCCACAGGAGGTGTCCCTGCCTATAGCAGAAGGGTTGGAACTGGGTGATCTTTAAGGTCCCTTCCAACCCAAACCATTCCACGAGTTCGTCATTCTATGCTTCTTGGATGGAGAAGAGCAGCAGAAAGTGGCTTGCTCAGCCTCATCCCCCTCCCCACACGCCTTCCAAATGGTCAGGTGTTGAGAAAGTTTTTCTCCAGGCATTCAACCCCTTTTTTTTTGAGGGAATCATTTAGGGCGAATGGGGTAATTAACCCTGCTACGTGTGGGCTTGTGGCTGTGGTTTCTCATGACCTTTCTCCTTCCAGGAAGGCCGGGCTGGAAGAGGCTGTTGGGCAACAGCCGGGACCATCCAGGAGGTGATTTTCCAGCATCCAAATATCTCTGCATCTCACCTCCTGCCCAGGCTTGGCTGAAATGCCCCACAAGGCTCCCATCGTGGAGCAGCAGCGCCTCTATTTTCAGCCCCGGCTGCCCTAATCCGATCACCCGCCTCCACCCGCACCACGGCAGGCTCCTTCCCGCGGCCCACAGGTGCTTTATGTGACCGGCTTGGGCAGGATCCAGCATCTCCTCCAAGGGTTGTGTCTTCAATGGAGAGGATTTATCCTCCTGCTCCTCCCCAGAGTGAATCCTGAGCATCCCAGCACCTGCACAAGCCCCTTCCCTACGGCGCCGGCGTTTCCCTGCACCCACAGCAGCCGAATCCGCGGCGAGCCCTGGGAAGGGTGATTGATGGAGCGATGGAGCTGCACCTCAAAATAGCTCCGGAACGTGTACGGCGAAAGGGCAAGGTGCAGGCGACTGGTTTCGCCTTGCTCACTGTCCCACCTCGCACGCAGGAGGGCTGGGGGAGGTAGGAACAGATCCCCCCTGCGACCCTAAGTAGATATATATATATAAAAAACTATATAAATAAATCTATATAAATATATATACATAGAAATCTGTATTAAAATAAGTAAATATATATGCAGCCGTGTCGTTCAGCCCAGACACTGAGGGAGACAACCCCTCCCTAGCACGTTTCGTTCGGCTTGTCCCCGCTAATCCACCACAATCCGACGTGACGGGAGCCCCTGTAACCTGAGCACGGTTCATTAAGGGATTTTAAAGAGATTAATTGCCAAAAGCACCAGTTATGGCTCGCTAGCCCCACTCCCCGCCCCAGTCTGCCGCCTCTCCTGGGAGGACCTGGAGGTCCCTGGGCTCTGCACGCTGGGGTATCCACGAGGATCTCCTAAAATTGCAGTGGTGTGACCTCTAAAGCTCCAAAAGAATGAGTTTGGGGTTCCTCTCCCAGAGGTGGGGGAGCAGCAGCAGCTCTGGGTTTTCACCTGCGAAGCTCATCTGGCAGAGCTAAACATGGGGTGGTTTGGGGAGACTCAGCGGTCGCAGTGCAGGGACCAGCAGTGCTGGTCCTGCTGCCTGGCTCCTGCGAAGGACCGAGCTCCCCGAGTCCCAGGAATGTGCGATGGCAGAACCAGGAGGGAGGAAGGGAGGAGAAAAGGAAGGAAAGGATGGAAAGGAAGGAAGGAAAGGATGGAAAGGAAGGAAGGAAAGGAACCCGCATCCCTTCTTTCTCCTTCTTCTCCCACTCTTGCAGGGCTGGTGGACCCACAACACCAGCGAGCTCATCCGCGCACCTTGGGATCCCTGACACCAGGATCCCCAGCCTGGAAATAACCCCTGGGCAGGGCGCTGCACCCTGCACCCCGCACAGGACCCTCGGCCACCAGCGAGACCCAGCGACGTCCCCAGAGCACGTCAGCCCAACGCCTGCCCACCGGCCCCGGCACGGCTGCTGCGTGGCCAGGATGACGCCGGGGACTATATCGGTCCGTGACAGGCGGGAAAGGAATCCGTGGAGGGAAGCCAAGCTCAGGCTCCTCTCGGTTCTCGCCGTCGCCTCGCCTCTTATGGAGAGGAGCCGGAGGGAAGAGGGGCTGGGAGCAGCTCCCGTTATGGAGAAGCCCTGGGGAAGCCCTGGCTCGAACGGGCACCCAGTGGGGCTCCAGCAGCCTCCATCCGCCCCAGCACGGTGGGCACCTGTGTCCCCAGAATCCCCCCTGAGACATGGCTTGAAGCTGCCAGGCCATGGTGGGACAGGGGAGGTGGGTTTCCCCTCGAGAGATGCACTAATTCCCCCCAGGTTTTAGGCGGTTGCCAGGCACGTTGGGACCTCCCTGTGCACAGGGATTTGTGGCAATAAAACACCCAGGGATTTAAAAACCGGCAAGACCACAGGCAGGGCTGACACCTTTACGTCACGGCACGGCTGATGCCTTCTAGAGAGGAGGAGGAGGAAGAGCTCACACCAGGCGTTGGTGACTTGGTTGGGCATAGCCAGGCCATTAACCTGGCCTCACCCCGGGTTTTCCATACCGCTAATACCCAATTAACACCAACCCTCGACGCTCAGAGATCCAAGGCGGGAGTAGAAGGACCTGCTGGGTGCTCAGTGCCTCTGGGTGCCCGAGAGGGTTGGCACCGGTGTCGGTGCATCAGCCTTCGCCTTTCGCACGGGCTCGTTCCCTGATGCCCACATCGTTTCCAAGAAAAACTGGGTGGATGGGGAGCAAGCGTGCCACTCCCAGCGCCCCAGCCTGGGAAACGGCTGCGGAGAGGGAGCAGCATCGGGCTTGGGGCGCTGCCCTGATGGTGCTGGGGCAGGAGGGAGGTTTTGGTCCTCGGTTGCTGCTTTATAAACAACAGAAAATGATGCCTTGAGGTCCCGCGAACTCAGGGAAATGCCTCAAGGTGTGAACCCCGGAGAGACTAAATGGTGGGTGGGAGTCCCCCCAAAGCACAGCGCTGTCGCCCTGAGGGTGAGGGGCTGCTGGTGGTTTGGGGTGGGTCGTGTGGCCGGTGGCAGCAGCGAAAGGCATCTGGCATCCGATGTGCGATGCCCGGCTCTGACAGCTTGGTGCTGCCACTGCGCAACCCTGCTCAGCTCACATGGAAGGATTTTGGGGTAGATTTAGGGTCTTTGGGGATCACGGGAGCTTCCAGCATCTCTGGCAGAGGCAGCAGGACAGAACCATGGCAGAGTTGGGCACCAGTACAACCCAGATCCTTCTGGAACGCCCCTGCCTTGGTGCCCAGCAGGGTTTTCCAGGGCCAGCCGAGAGCGATGCCCCTTTGCTGGGCTGCAAATCAAATGCCTCTTTGTGCAAACCCGCAGAGCATAGAGGTTGGAAACCTGGGCAGCTCAGCACGGCGAGAGGTCAGGGCATGGTTGAACCCCCCCACACCGAGTCCGGCTCCCCAGGAACCTCCCCCTGGAGCCAGGGAAGCAAACGCTCCTGCCCATTCCCACGTGTTATTGCGCTGTGCAAATATTTGCTTTGGAAAGCGTTACCGTGCCCGGAGCCCCGCGGCCAAGGCCGGCCCTGGCAGGAAGGTTGCTCACGCCAGGCACCGAGGACGGATCCTGCTCTGATGCAAAACCGTGCTCTTTATTGAAGGGAAACCACCAGCCCAGAGCTTGTGCTCCAGGGATGTTCCACTGGGACTCAGGACCTTCCTCGGAGCAGGGTGGGTTGATGCTGTCACAGCCCACGGAGCTCGTGGGCTCCGTGGAGGGGATTCTCCTCCTCCAGCCCCTCCTTGGCTGGGAAACCCAGGGAAGGGGCCAGAGCAGAGGTCAGCACCTCATCTTGCAGCACCCTGGGGTGCAGAGCGTGTGGGAGAGGCATGTGGGGTGCTCAGGGCTGTTGAGTGCCCCCTCAAATCCTAGGAGATGGGCTGGGGATACACCTGTAGAAGGAAGAGCCTTGGGAAGGGCTGGGAAGATGCTGGAAGGTCTCAGAGGGAAATCCCAGACCTTTTGTGCTATTTTTCAACTCCTCTTTGCTCCTCAAAAGGCACTTTTGGCTGGTGGGCAGCAGGAAGAGGGGTTTGGAGTGGGAACCAGGCACAGATGGGGGGGGGGTTCAGGGCAGGAATTTGGGGCAGGGGCCTCCATGGCAGCGGCGTTTCAGGCTCTGCCCGCGCTCCCCAGCCCTGGCCTCCGCGCCGCCGGGAGCCCAACCAGCCCTCGGCGTCTGGGACACTGGCCTTTGTTTCGGAGAATAAAGTTAGCGCTGTTACTCAGCCTGTCGCTATTCCAGCAATTCCTGCCTCCACTTTCGCTCGGCAGCGGGGAAACATTCCTGCCTGGGGGCTGCCAAGAGAAATACGCACCGGAGGGACACGCAGGGACAGGGACCAGCACGGTGGCAGCGACGGTGGCGGAACCGCGGCTCCCCTGGGATGGGCGTCGCACCCCGGCTATGGTGTAAGAGCTGGGAACGGGCACAAGAGCTCATTAAAAAACCCACGAGAACCCGTCAAGACCCCATAAGAGTCCACGCAGGACACCAGTAACCCACCCCATGGACATGATGGGTGGCTTTTGGTCCCTTGGGTGACCAAACAGCAACTGGAGGACACAAGGACAAGGTGTGTCACCTCTGGCATGTCCCGAGGTGAAGCCTTATCAGCGAGCGCCACCAATTTCCATGGAAAGTTTGGCAGATGCCAGCGGGGTTCCCACAGACCCAGCCACCCAGAGCTACATGTTTTTTCCCCCTGCCTGTTTTCTGCCCTTTATCTTGCGATAGGCAAAGCCAACACTGCGCCTCGGGGTCCCGCCGGCCCCAGGATCCTGCCACATGCTGGTGCTGCTCCCCCGCTATCGCCCCGAGTGGAAAAAGGCGGCTGCTCCAATAACCCCTCTCTGAGGGGTAAAACAACCACCTCAAGCAAAAGCCGAGGCCTCTGCCAGCTCCCACACGCTGGCTACTGCCCGGCTGCCTGTGGCTACTGGGATCTGTGGGCAGGGGCTGTATCAGGAACAGTGTGGGCAGCAGGACTAGGGATGGAATTCTGCCCCTGGACTCGGCGCCGGGGAGGCGTCACCTTGAGCGCTGGGGGCAGCTCTGGGCCCCTCACTGCAAGAAGGATCTGGAGGGGCTGGAGCTGGTCCAGAGGAGAGAGACCAGACTGGGGAAGGGACTGGAGGGGAAATCTTGTGAGGAGAGGCTGAGGGAGCTGGGGCTGTTCAGCCTGGAGAAGAGGAGGCTCAGGGGGGACCTTCTCACTCTCTACAACTCCCTGAAGGGAAGGTGTAGACAGGAGGGGGATGGGCTCTTCTCCCAGGCAATTTGTGACAGGACGAGAGGGCACAGCCTGAAGCTGCACCAGGGGAGGTTTAGGTTGGATATTCAGAAGCTCTTCCTCACAGAAAGGAGGATAAAACACTGGGCTGGGCTGCCCAGGGAGGTGGTGGAGTCGCTGTCCCTGGAGGTGTTTAAGGCCAGACTGGATGCCACACTTAGGGGCAGGGTTTAGCTGAGTGGTGGTGGTAGGTCCTAGGCTGGACTCGATGATCTCAGAGGGCTCTTCCAGCCTTAAATATTCTATGATTCTATGAAAGCTGCAGATGATGCTGTGGTTGAGCTACAGGGGTTGCAGTGGAATTGGAGCCTGGTTTGGAATCCCAGAATCATAGGAATACCGTGTTGGAAGAGACTTCAAGGATCATCTAGTTCAAGCGTTTGCTGGGAAAGGGGATGTGGGAGCTTCGGGCGGCTGTGGTCTGCCAGGCTGGGGCGATCGGCCGCAGTCTGTCTGCGGTGATTCCTCTTTCGGTTCTTGCTGGTGCTGGTGGGAGGAAGGATGGATGGAGGCTTGGAACTGAAACCCACCAGCCGTGGGTGGCACCAGCACCCTCGTCCTGCACCCATCGCTTCCCCTGCGTGGGAGAAGCCGTGATAGAGAGATTTGGGTGCTACCAACCCCTGTCCTGGCCAGCACCTCCTGCCCACGCCTGACTGGGGCTGTAGGACGCACGGAGCCTTGTGAGAGCCGAGAGCGAATCCTGCTCCATCCTATTTTCGGGGATGGTCCTCTCCTCTCTGCTCCCTCCCACCCCAGGGAGATGCTGGTGTTGCAACCTCACCCCCTCCTCTGCATCTTGGGGTAAAATCCTGGAGAACAGCCCCTCCCCTCCACGGGCAAGTCCTAAAAATCCCAGAAAATCCTTGTGAGCACCAAGCCCCAGCAGCTTTCATCCAGCAGACCAGGGACCAAGTCGACAGCCCAGGGCAGCTCACCCGCAGCTGGGGCTCCGCGCTAGGATGCCCCAACCCAGGAACAAAGGGAGGCTGGAGGCCAGGAACATCCCTTCCCAGCCCCAGGGACATTAAACAAACCCCAAGAGACCATTCTCCTTTTGTCAGCCCCGCAGGTCACCCAAGGTTTGATCTACAGCCCAGTGCGGCAGATGGAAAAATTCCCGGTGAGGGTTATGGATCAGGTCCCTGCTGTTTCCTTCTGGCCGGGGAGTTGCCGATAAAGCCATCGGGACGCTGCTTGCTGTGGTGTGAACCCCAAAAAAGCCCTGCCTGTCCTTTCAGAGCCCCTCTGAAATAGATTGTAGGGTTGTGTTTCCCCCTCTCCCCTTCTTTCTGAAAGCTTTTAAATCCTTCCTCCATCTGAGAAGGAAAATTTGAAGCCCGGCTGCTGAGCCACAACAGTGCTCATCGGCTCAAAGCCTGGAAACACCCTAAATTCCAACCCAAGCTGTACCCTGGGCTCCTGGGGTCAAAGCCTCTGAGCCCCCATCCATCACCCACTCTGCCTTCAGCCCAGGATTTTAGCCCAAATCCCTCCTTGCCTGTCCCGGCATGTCCCAGCACACGCGTGTCCAGCAGCAGGGCTCAGCGCAGCTGGAGAGGGAGGGGAGAGGCTGAATTAGACCCCTAATAAGGGAGCGGGGCTGGAGCACAGCACAGGGCTCAGGGACGGCCAGGTCCTTATCTCGGCTGGCCTTATCACAGCGGGTACGCGTGCCGACTGCCGCACCGGGCACGGGCACACGCTGACCGCGCACGGCACCGGCAGCTCCGGCCCCAGCGGCATCGGCTGCAGAGGAGTCGTCGGGTAAATGGGTGTCACGAAGCACCCGGAATCTCAGAGGACAATTAAAAGGCCTCCTCTGGGTGTGACATGCGGTGTGGGGACTCCCAGAGCCACCCTGTTGAGTTTGGGAGGGTTATGTTCCCCTGAGACCCCCGGCCGCTGCCAGCACCTCGCTCCAGGCTGTCCTGCTGGCGTGGGTGGTTCTGGTCCTGCCCTGGCTGTTGCAGAGGGCTGGTGGCAGCCGTGTCCCCTGGACCCTCCGATGTGGCTGAAAGGGCAACTCCCAGAGGGACAATGCAACCCCTGGTGTGAGAGGACAAGGTGTGGGTGGCACCTATGTCCAGATGGAGCCAGCGGTGCAGTCCTGAAGGCGTGCTGGACTCAGCTGGGCTCCCTGTGCCTTCCCAATGTCCGACACCTTGTGCTGGCATCTAAACTTTGCCATATGGCACCTCCTGGCACCCTGTTACAGTCAGCCCAGGCATTTCAAACACTTCCTGAGCTCCAGCGTGACCTGGAGCCGTGGCTCAGGGCACCCCTGGGTGCTCCCACCCACTAAATCCTTCCTCCATCCCTGCTGCAGCTGGAAATGATCACCCAGCGCTCACACAACGGAACCTCTTCATCCTCCCCAGTGGATCTGCCTGGAACATTCACACGCCTGCGTGGAACCCCCCGGGAAGCCTGGCTGAGGGTACAGCCCCTGAGTGGAAATCGTGGTGAAGAACATCCCACTGTGCCGGGGGAATCCACCCCACTGGTCTCCCCCGTTCCTCAGCCAAGTCCTCCCTGGAAATGGCCCCGAGAGCACAGGCCCAGCCCAGCCGAGCGCGGCTTATCGAGCTGGCCCCGCTCCCAGCCGCGCGGTCGAGACCGGGCAGGGTCAGGCTCAGCACCCCAGGAGACCATTGGCCTCCTTGGCCACAGGGCACTTTGCTGGCTCCAGGGCAGATTGTTTACTGGGAGACGTTCTCTGCTCACCCAGCGATGTCCCAGCATGGGAGGCAGGAGCCGGTGAGCAAAGGGATGGGCTCAGCAGCCACCAGGCTCCTTTTGGGAGGCTGCGGGGAGGAGCAGGCTCCTGCTGGCAGCTCCACCAAGGAGAAAACCTTGTGTAGATGATTAAGCTTCACCCTAAAGCAGCCCGGAGGCAAACGCAGGCAGCTCTCAGCCTGAAGTTAGAGCAGAGAGAAAAAAATCCCACCCAACTAAACACCCTTGATCCCACAGCCCTCGGTGGCCCCTGTGGCCACCCCAGCAGCTCCCCAGGCTCCCCGTGAGGGGCTGGGGGTGCCTTTGCTGAGGTTCCAGGGGAGCACTGGGTACCCCCCAAGAAGAAAGGAGGAAAGGGAAGCAGGCAGCAGCCACCGATGGGGCTAATGAGAGGGTGGATTTCCTCAATTATAGGATAACGCCAGTAATCCCGGCTTTCGAAGGTTTAGGCGAGTGACAACTGCTGCGGGATGAGCTGGCCTTCCTCCCTCCCTCCCTCCCTCCCACCCACGCGACGGACGAGGAGCTCGGCGCCTTCGTTGTGCCATGAACCGGGGAGCGGAGCAGCTCCCTGCCTGCCCACAAACACCCTGCAGCATCCGTGCCTGCCAACGGCTGCCTTGGCATCGCCTAAAAACCACCGACTGGCCCTGGGGAGATGGACTCTCTGGTCCAGGATGTCGTGGCAGCTCCTGGCTCTCGGCCACCAGCACGCTCGAGCTGGCAGCATCTGCCCGTCACCTTTCCTGGAGGCAGGAGATGGCTCTTCCCAGTGAGTTTTGTACTTACCTGGGGCTGCCGGGAGCTGCCGGAGCTGCCAGGGGATGGCTGTGCCATGGAGAACAGCAGCATGCCCCAGCAACTGGACACATCCCAGTTTCATCTTGGTTTCACTGCCCTGCAAACATGGAATTTCTTTTACTGTGGCCAAAAAGATGCCGTCCCCATTGCTGGGGCAGGATAGTGGGGCGGCAGCGATCGGGGCACTCGTGGAGTCAGACGCGAAAGTTTGTTCTCCCTCATAAAAGCCCCTGAATGTCCCTTTGATTCTGCCCATGCCAAGGAGCGAAGAAAGAGGTGCTTGGAGATAAGAAACGGGAGGGACGGCAGAGAAATAGGGCTTGGTTTTGGCACCGGATAAATCATGTTCCTCCAGCTGGGAGCCGGTTGGAAAACAGCTTGTCCCCAGTCTCTCCTGGCTCACCTGCGCAGCTCAGAGTGGCCCCGGGGCGGATGGGTTGAGGTTGGACGTAACTCAGCCTGCCAGGATAAAACAAGTCATCAGCTGAACAACTCCTGGGCAATTATTGCTATTAGCAAAGCCGACCGTCTCCAATTCCCTGGGCATTAATGGGAGGTGGAGGGCACCCGGCCCCTCCCAGGGTTAGGTGACCCGTGACGTGGGATGGGGGTGAGGATGCGCTTACTCATGTCAGGCAGCACCCGCCGAGCACGAGCCGGAATAGCAGCGGCCAGCCCGGAATAGCAGCATCCAACCCCAAATGAGCAGGTTGGCTTCAAAGGCCGCCCGTTCGCTTTGGGAAGGGCACGTTACAAAACCCCCGAGCTGCTTGGGATGGGAACAACCCGCAGAGGCGGCTACGCACGCTCTGCGGTCCCTCGCAGGGGGTTGTCACCATAAGGAAGGGCCACGTTGCTCCTGCCTTCCCACCATCCATAGTTTGGGGGTTTTGAGCCTTCCTGGGCTGGCAGCGCTGCTGCTCATGAGCTCAACTCAAGCAGCCCCTGGCAGAAAATCATCCTTTCAGGGACCAAGTCCCAAGAAAACCCCTCTGCAGAGGGGGCTTACACCCTGGATGCTCAGGAGGAGGCAGGGACCATCTAGGTGAGGAGGAGCAAGGGGAAGAAACTGGCTCAACTCGTTACACGGGTGATATTTGGGAAGGGTGGTTAGTAAGTGGCACGTTAACATTCTGTCCAGTCTTTAAGGAATGCATCCAGGAGTCATTAGGGGAGCAGTCGTTAGGTGAGTCACGCCACGGACACGCGGATTTAGCCGGGATTTCAAGCCCAAGCGACCTGTAATTGCATATTAGTAGAGAGGATGCTTCAAGTAATCAGCTGTTCCAGCCCGGTGGCTACTGGGGGAGGGCTCAAGGGGTGTCGTGGATCCAGCCCCTCCTTGGATTACAAGGCGAAAAATGTAGGCCACGCAAACAGCCCGGGGAAGGCGCTGCTCGGTGGCTTTTCCTTTGAAGGCAGGGTGACACTGCTCTTGCTGAACCCAGGGGTTGATAGCGGCCAGATAAGGAGGGTAAATAAGCCGTGGTGGCAGGAGAGGGCAACGATCAACCACCCCGCTGGTGTTGGCTGGTCCTGCACGGAGTTACCCCCGACGGGAGTCATCGCCCATCCATCGCCAAAGAGAAGCGCGGCCAGGAAGGCGAGGTGGGAACGGCTACGACGCCGTGGAAGAACGACGGGAGCTCCTGGGAGTGCAAATGCGTGTTGTCGCTTGCACGGGGAGAGAGATAACACATGACACATCGTGCTGCGCCTCCCCTGGCGCCGCTCCAGCCTAACGTCGGCCTCCAAACTACCGTCCCACCTACAAGGCCTCTTCTCTCCGGGCAATGCCATTAGCTCCCCTTAGCTCGCCGAAGGGACGCGCAGGGGGTGAGGTTGGGGGGATGCAAGGACATCCCGTCCCCGGCCCATCTCGCTGCTCGGCTGTGCAACAGCTCGAGGCCACCGGTCGGCTTTTTTCCTCCTTCCTTAAGAAAACACGACTTTGCAACGGCTGTCACTCATCCTCCTTAATAACTCGGGGTGCCGGCGGATGATTTCCATCAAATTTGTCAGAGCCATCAAGTTTCTACAAGCTGAAAAAGGGCGGCCGGGCGCGGGGATCCACCCAGAGCAGGGAGTGGCAGAGCGAGCGCAGCGGCAGCGCTCACACACGTGCGGCTCTCACCGGCTGCGGCCACGGCTGGTTCCAGCAGAGGAGGAGCTGCTAGAAGAGAAGGAGCAGCAGAGAGCAGGCACCTGGAAGCTGCTTTCTCACAGAAGCGTGGAGGGGTTTGTGCGGGGGAGCTGCTCTGTTGCCCTGGGAGGAGCACACGAGAGGCTCTACACGAGCTGGTCTCTTCTCAGGATGGCTCAGGAGGGAAGGGAACATCTGAGGTGGGGGAAGGTGCTTGATCCAGGGGGTTCACGGAGCTTCCCGCCAGCTGCAAGGTCCACAGCAAACTGTGCTCGGCGCTGGAAAGTGCAAAAATGTGCCACACACAGAACAACAACAACAACAAAAAAGTCTTTCAGGCTCTGTGGAGAAGGACCTGAGAGTGCTGGGGGACAAGAAGTTGCCCAGGGGTCAGCAATGGACCCTTGTGGCCANTGAGCAGGAGGAGCAACTTGTTTGGGGGGAGGGTGTTGGAGCCTGGCCCAGGCTGCCCAGAGAGGTTGTGGAGTCTCCTTGTGTGCAGAGATTCCAAGCGCGCCTGGACACTGCAATGCTGGGCCCCCTGCTCGGGGTGACCCTGCTGGAGCAGGGGGGTGGCACCAGAGGAGCTCCAGAGGGCCCTTTGAACTCCCACCAGTCTGTGATGTGCTTCTCCACCTCCAAACCAACTCTAACACAAGCCAAAATCCTCTTTGCAACACAGAAGCCTGAACTAGAACCTCCAGAATAGAGCAACCAGCGCCAGGAGAAAAGGCAGGCGGGTTCAATGCCAGAGCACAAGTTGCACACCACAGCTTCTCACCATCAGCCTTCACCCTCTCCAGGCTCAGCAGCTCCCCACGCTCAGGACCGAGTTTGTGCCATCCTCCGGCAGCTCAGCTCGGTCCCAGCCCCGCCGGGAGCAAACCGCCCTCCCGCTACGTGTGGATCAATGAAGCATTTGTCTCGTGCTTGGCACCGGGCGCCGGAGCACAAGGGCCCGTGCGCTGGATCGCCTCAACCATGCTATAAATGGCCAGAGGAGCCGCGCAGACAGACAGACAGACAG
>WEIS01058162.1:6139-59587 GCA_013389965.1 Todus mexicanus
GAAAGATCCCTTCAAACCTAAACCATTCTTAGCTTCTATAGCAGTTTTGACTGCAAAAGAGATCAGAGCAGATCCCACTGCAGGTAAAGGGCTGAAGTGATGGCCTGACCCTTTACCAGTAGCAGCTCCTTGGATCAGTGGAATATCTGGACATGTGACAAGAGCCATTTTCTAGGAGAGGGTCTGAGTCACTCCCAGATTTCACATCTCCATTCTGCAGGGCTTCTGGAAACAAATGGAGAGCATTTTTCTCCTGACATTTTTAGCATTCACATGCCAGGAACTGACAGGAAAGGCTGAGCACGCTATTTTTAATTATTTAATTATATATATTTTTTTTGTTACATCTCATGGAGACTTTGCAGCAGGGTGATGACTCAGGATACAAGAGGAATATCCTTTTCCAGCCCACTGAGCACAGCGTATGGGAGCTCAGGGCAGTGCCAGCATGTTGATGGTGATGACTTGAGCTGCAAGGAGCCTCGGACATGGCCAGGCTCCCCCAGCCCTGCCAGCACCACTTGTCATCCTGACCTTATGTTCCAGCTCGAGGGCAAAAGGGCCTATTTTTTCCTTTCTGTTAATGTTAAAGAGATAAATATAGTCAGTGAAGTGACCTCCTACTCCCGTGGAAATCTTTAAGTTTAAAGCTGAACATGTGAAATTTAGCAGGAGCTCTTTTTTATATTTATAGGCTGTTCATTGTTTTGCTTAGCATGAGGTTACGTGGTGTGCCTTCAGACACAGTTAATTAGCACAAGGTCAGCCAGCTTTTCAAAACAATGACAGGAGTCTTTGTTTTGCTGAAAAAACATTTTCTAAGAAAAAAAAAATTATGTTAGCAACAGCAAATAAAGAGTGTCTGATGTTGAAACATGATTGAATATAGTCTTGAATAAGGTTTCCCAGATATGTATTTTTATTTGAACAGACATCTAGATAATTCTGGCCCCACTGAACTCATTGTGGCTGGGGTCTGGATTTCACCCTGACTTTGATGTAACTCCCAAGCCTGCACTTTATCACCCAGAACATGAGCTGCAGGCAACAACAAGAGATGGTCATGTGTAAAGAATAAATTATGTTTCCAGTAACAGCAGCTCTGAGGAGAACCCAAATGAGCAGTGCTGAGCAAAAATAGCCTGTGATATAAAATTGGCTCAAAATTGAGACCCTTCCTAGAACCGTCCAACGCATTTTATTTTCCCCGTGGTGACTGCAGGACTAATAGGACTCATTAGTCTACAGGAGGTTATTGTAATGAATAATAATGGATGTGACAGCAACCCTGAGGTAACTCAGTGACTCTAAAGCTGCTTCCTAGTTCTCCCATGTCTGGCTCTCATCCTGTCCGATTTCTGCCATCTGCCACATACGTGAAAATGGAAAAAAAAAAAAAAAGGAAGAATAAAAAGATTGGGACGTTATTTTATGTGGGGGGAAAAAAAAAAGAGTATAAACTAGACTGCTGTTTAGAAGAGATTTTACTTAAAGGTTGGGGAAAGGAGCATGGTTATGGTGCTTCCTTGGAAAGACAAGCTTTTGCCAAACCTCAGCTAAACAGGCTGTGAGAGCATGTCCACATGCTACACAAAGCTGTTGACAATTCCTGTCAGGAAACTTACAATGATGCTTTTGGATGAAATGAGCAGATCACAGGACAGCTGAGGTTGGAGATCCCTCCAGGTGGCTCTGAAGGTGTCTAACCCAACCTTCCTGCTCAACATAGGCCAAACAGGAGCAGGTTGCCCAGGACTATGTGCAGACAATGCTTAAATATCTCCAGGGATGGAGACAAGACAACCTCTCCTGACAGCCTGTTGCCTTGTTCACCACAACAAACAAGTTTTTCTTATCTTTAGGTGGAAGTTCCTATATTTTAGGTTGTGCCTGTTGCTTCTCCTGGCACCATGCAGAAGAGCCTGGCTCCATCTTTACCCCTTTCCATCTATTTTTAGGTATGACAGAGATGGGCGAAGTATCCTTACAGAAGATGAACCTTAAAGTTGGACCTGTGGAGGATTTATGTGAGAACTGAAGTTTAATTTGCTAAAATGAGAACTATAACTGTCTTTCAACCACAGTGAATCACATGGTTTTTGCTTTAGGTGTACAGTTGCCACTAGTTCATATATGCAAGAAGGCATCTTTGCTGCTGAGGGGCTGCTTGCCCTTCAAGAGGGTAACTCTTGTGAGTCACATGGGAGGCTCGTCAGGCTCCACCTCCGAGCTGCTGCTGCCAGAAAGCACAGTGATATCGCGAAGTTTTAGGATCATAGAACACAAAATCATTTTAGCTGGAAGAGACTTTTAAGATCATCAAGTCCAACTGCTAACCCAGCACTGCCAGGTCATCACTAAATCATGTCCCACAGCACCACATCTCCACAGCTTCTAAACCCCTCCAGGGATGGGGACTCCACCACTGCTTTGGGCAGCCTGGGACAGGCCTTGACAGCCCTTGTGGGGAAGAAACTGTTCCTAATATCCAACCTAAAGCTCCAATGGCACAACTTGAGACCATTTCTTCTTGTCCTAGCACTTGTTCCTTAGGAGAAGAGACCAACCCCACCTGGATCCAACCTTCTTTCAGGGAGTTGTGGAGAGTGAGAAGGTCGGTCCTAAACCTCCTTTTTTCCAGGCTAAACAACCTCAGGTTCCTCAGCCACTCCTCACCAGACTCGTGCTCTAGACCATTCACCAGCCCCTCAATGTCCCTCTTATAGGACATTGTTATTTTTAGATCTCATCTGTGTCTCCACAAGATCCATGAACATCATCTTCTATGTCAGAGGGAAGCACAAAAGCCTGTTTGCCAGATCATCTGAAATAATGGTACCTGTGAGCCAAAATCTGCTCCTGTTTCCCCTGGAAAAAGCAAGAGCAACTTCGCCTGAGCTTGGATTCACCCCAAAGTGCTGCAGGCAGAGGTGATCCCAGGCTGCAGCTGGAGATGGGAGGTCCTTGGCCCCCCTCCAAGGACTGATCCTTCTTGTTTCCCTCTTCAGCCAGGAAAAGGCGATCTGGGGGAGTGGGCACTCTTGGCAGTGCATGGAACTGCCAGCAAAGCAGCCTTGGGGAGGGGCAGAGATGTGCAAGGGGAGACAGTGGAATCCAGAGCTAGGCAGGGACTCCTGCCAGAGACTGGATGAAAGCACTAGGGTCTGCTGGTTCTTCCCAGGCTGAACCCATGAAGGGACTGCACAGCTTAGTAAGTACCTGCAGAACCAGTGCCAGACACGGGAAATGAGGTAGGAGGGGAATGAGAGTCCTTTTGAAGGTACTAGATAGAGGAGTGATGCCAAGCTCAAATATCTGGTCATGTAAAGCTCAAAGCAAATGTCTGCTTGCATACAGTGTTCTGATACCTCCGGAGAGGGAGAGTGCTGCCATTCATCATCTTCTGAGACATGGCTGTGCAGGATGAAGGGATGTTCCTGGTGAAAGAGGTTGGATCAGCTGAGTGCTGCTTACTTTGTTTAGATGTTTTCACACAGGATACCCAGGTGAGAAAGAATAAAGGGACCCAGGAAGCTCAGTTTGTAAGAATTGTGCATGGATCCCCATGTTCAGGCAGCAGTCCTATTTATTCTGGAATTTCATTTCTCTATGAAGAAAAACATTTGATTCTGAGATAGTTTTGAGTAATACTTTATCTCCTAGGTAGTTGTTTTTTGCTGTGACATGAGTGGCAGTTCTGTACTTGTAAATGACATGCCTTGTTATAAACATAGATCGAAGCTCCATATGTTATGGAAAATGTTCCCTCAGCTATGATATGCAGAGAGCATGGTATGCAATTCCTGCTAGACCACTCAGAAATGCTCATTTGAGTTATCACAACATCAAGATTTGAGCAAAGGCTGGAGGGGTTTGGTTCCCAAGCTGAAGCACTGGGACCCTGTCTTCCAACTGGGTGTAATGATGTACACCTTCCCAGAGCTTGTGTCTTGCAAATCCACCCTCTGAGTAGGCTTATTTCCGAAATGGGCTCCGCAGTGAACCATCATTACTAAGCAAATTAAGAAAACATGAATGGATGGACACTTCAAAACCTACCTGGACGCATTCTTGTGCAACCTTCTCTAGGTGAACCTGCCTTGTGAGAGGGATTAGACTAGATGATCTCCAGAGGTCCCTTCCAGCCCCTACCATTCTGTGATTCTGTGTAAGACAGTCAATATGAGGCAGCCGTTCCAGAAGAGCTCTTTAGTAAGAAATTCAGAGCCATGGTCTCCTCAGAGGTCGTTTTCCCAGTGAAATTAAGAACTAAGCCAAGTGGTTGAAGATCGAAATGCTCTCTCTAGGTATCTGTGCTCTGCCTACCCTGATGGGGCAGACCCTAAATGGATGCTGGCTGAAGCACAACTCCAACTCAGTTACTTAGTTGCAAGCATCCAGCTTTGAATTGTGTATTTGTGGGATCACTGAGTGCCATAAGTATGAGCAAACTGGTTACAGAGCCTGGGAATTAAATGGAGTCAGAACATCACTTCAGTTTCCAAGAGAGGAAAAGATCTTGGGGCTGCACCTAGCTCTATGCAGTTTTTGAATCTGAAACGAAAAAAGTTCCAAGTATAGAGTTGCGCTTCTTTGACTTTTTCATTTCAGTCAAATTCCAGTCAGCGCCCATTTGAGTCAAATTCCAAACCTTGAAAAGTCTTTTCCCTCCATCTACATTGAAGGCTGAATGTACAAATAATTTCTAAAAATACTTGGTATTTTCAAATAAATTAATTGTTTAACTTTTGCATTAACAGTCAAAAAACATTGAGCAGCCTCATTGTCTGGTACAACCTCCCACCCCCTGTGATTTGAATCTGCTAGGTTTAGATGGATACCAGAGGTCCTTTTAAAATATCCAGCACGCTACAAGTTCAGATAGGTTTGAAATTGTTGTTCTTGTCCTCTTGGAGACAGAAACTAAGCACAAAATGTACTAGCTTGGGATGTACCAAAGTAGATCAAAAAATATGCTACTTGCTTCCATGACAACATTGGAGACATAGAAAAAATAAGGTACTATGCATCTCACGCATTAATGAGATGAAACTGCCTGGAGTGACCATCAAGCTTTCTCACTAGCTCCAGTACTGAACGGCTTAATGTTCCTTATCTGAGTGCTTCCATGACTAAGATGTCTTGGTGCAGGGCACCATGCAGCCTGCTGTAACTTCTGCTGCAGACTGACTTCTCCCACCATCACCCTAAAGAGGGAACCTTGAGTTAACTGCAGCTGTGGTGCTTCCAGTCTAAATTTTAGGAGGCCTTGAGCCTAGGGAGGCTGGAAGAAATGTCCTGACAGCTGAGGAAAGCTGTCAGCAGCCCTGTCTTGTACTGCCCTAGTTATATAAGGGATACAACAACCTCCCACATTACAAACATGAATATTATATATCAATGGCCTGCTGCTCCAATGTTTAAATACTATCTCTGCCAGAAGTGGTCCTAAAAGCAAGCTGCAGCTGCTTAACTTCTCCACCTGGAATAGAGGGTCAAGAGTTTTGGGATTTTTCTTTTTTCCTCATCTGGGTATTTTGAAGATAAACTGACTTGCTTGAATCTTGCATACTGTAAAAACAGCATAAATGTCAGAAGGACACGAGGAAGGACTCTGTGAAAGCTTTGATTTGAGTCTTGCTTTATGCAAAAACTGACTGTAATTTTTCTGACCTCAACAGGTGATTCCAGCATCAGGTCAGGCAGTAATAACATGACTCTGGGATCCCAAATCAACCAGAAAGCTTGGGGTTTCCCCACAGCGAGGGCCTCATAGAAGACGTGACTAGCTGAAATGACAGGAGATGAGGTTCCCTGGCACAAGCCAGGAGCTGAGGGTACCCACACTGACCACCTGTACCCAAACAAGGTGACAGCAACAGCCCCATGATCATGGAAAACAGCAGGTACAGGCTGACGTCAATGCAGGAAGAACAGACATAAAGTCAGGAGGGCAAGGACCCAGCACAACCCATGGCATAGCTCAGTTGCGGCCTGGTTGCTCCTGGCCAGGCAGTTGGAGGGCCCAGGTGAGAGTGATCAAAGACCATTTAATGTGCTGAGTCCCACCTGTGGAGGAGTGGCAGAGTGACTCCAGGTGGGACTCCAGATGGGCTGGACCTCTAACCTACATGCCCACCCACAGGAAGTGTTAGTAGGAATTAAGGACGGAGTCCCACGAGTAAGAAACTTTGTGCTCTCCTGATTAGGACGTGTCTTCTTACTTCAAAGAACTAAGAGCTGTCTGCTGCCCTGAAGGTGACTGCAAGCAAGTGCCTTGCTTGGCCTGACTTCTCATTATGCTCTGCTGCAGCCCTCCAGGAGCTCTCAAGATGGAGGTTTGAAGGTAAAGTGCTTAATCAGTTCTCTGCTTAGTTGGTGTAGTGAAGTGGAGGCTTAGTTTGCTGTCACTGTGCATCTTCTCCTTAGCTCTCTTCAACTCTGCTTGTGCCAGCAGGGGCAGTAGGAGAAGCTTCTTTATAAATGGCAGCTCATAATTGTGAGCTTGGCATCTGGTGGCTCAGAGAAGATGAAATCGTTTGTGTTCCTGCCTGTATAAAGCTGGAAGCGATGCAGAGGAGGCAGCTTTAATTAAAATGAGCCGCCATAGATCATAAAGCTGTCTTATCAACTTGCAGGCGCAGCACACTGCTCTGGAGAGCACTGGGCTGTGGGAAATGGAGATGGCCCACAGCATGAATCGTAATAATGAGCAAACCTATCAACCCTGCTTCTTGCTTTCTCTCCTGAGAAAAAGACCCCTAAACCCGGCCTACTCTGTGATATGGATGTTGGAGCTATGTGGCATGGTTGAATACATCCTTGTGCATCTGCTCTGTGAGGCTTCTCTGTTTGTCCTGTGAGCACTCTGTGTGGTTAAGGCTTTGGGGATCAGAAGTCCCAGAGGCTCAGCTTCTCTGAGCATGGTCTGGAACTTCTTAAAACTCTTGTTGTTTACGAACTGAATGACCTTGGGTATGTGAAGTGGTGCAGTAGTTGCGTATGAAAAATCATAGAATTGTTCTGGTTGGACCTTTAAGATCATTGAGTCCAACCATTAGTGTAACAGTTCCAATCCCCCCACTAAACCATGTCCTTCAGCACCATGTCTCCATGGCTTTTGAACCCCTCCAGGGATGGAGACTCCAACTGCTGCCCTGGGCAGCCTGGACCAGGGCTTCACAACCTTTGTAGGGAAGAAATTGTTCCTAATATCTCCCTAAACCTCCCCTGGCACAACTTCAAGCCATTTCCTCTTCTCCTGTCACTTGTTCCTTGAAAGAAGAGATTGGCCCCACCTGGCTCCAACCTGCTGTAAGGGAGCCATACAGAGAAAAAATCCTGGGTTATGACTGTGCTGAAAGATTATATGCAATCATGTATGCTCATATATAATAATCACTCTTTAAAAAGTGAAGTAGCACACTTAAAGCAAAGCCTTTGGCTTTCTGTGTGCTTCAGGTTAAGCCAGGCTGAAGATCTATATTCTACTTCTGAGAGTGGGTTTGTATTGCTGGGATCTGACCTGATGCTCAGAGGAGCTCAAGCTGGAAATACATCTCTGCTCTTCTTTAGGGACTTGGATTTGCTGAAACCAGTTAGATGTATTATTATTCAGGAGTCTCTTCTGTTGAAGTCACAGACCAGTTTTCCTGGACTACATTCAATGAAACAGATTTCTGTGTCATGTGGCTACAGGGTTGAAAGGCTTGTGTGAAACTTATGTTAGTTATGTGCAAAGGAACTCATGAAAGTCCCAACCCACAAGAGAGTACAGAATTACTAAGTTCACTACCTTCAAGAATTTGAAAATCATGAATCAGGCCTCAGTCATAACTTTTTTTTTAAATACAAAGAAACCTCAGGGTCTTTGCTTACTGGCTTGTGAACATTAAGTTCTTGTTCTCAAACACTCAGGCCCTCATAGCTGGGGAAATAAATCTATTTCTAAATGAAAAGCCAGATTCTCCTGCAGTAGCAGCTCTGTAGAAGCTGATCTTTAACTGCAAGTTTCATAACTTTTTTAGGGTGAACTGAATGCTCCTTCAGTCTAATGCTACCACCTAATGTGGACCTTCTCCATATGGACTTACATGTAGAATCAAAGAACAGCATCGTAGAATAGAAATATGGAATAGTTCTGGTTGTAAGAGGCCTTTAAGATCATTGAGTCCAGCCATTAACCCAGCACTGCCAGGTCACCACTGAACTATGTCCCTCAGCACCACATCTCCACAGGTTTGAAACCCCTCCAGGGATGGGGACTCCACCACTGCCCTGGGAAGCCTGAGCCAGGGCTTCACAACCTTATTGGGGAAGAAATTGTTCCTAATATCCAATGTAGACCTCCCCTGCCACTACTTGAGGCTGGTTCTTCATACCCTATCAACCTAGTAAATGTTATCACCACTGGTGTTAGGAACTGGTGGCTGATTTTAAAAACCTCCCAGACTGAGCTTTCCAAAACAGGCAAAGCATGTCCAAGGGAATAACTGCATGAACCTCTCCAAATAATGGCTGCGAAAAAGGCTGTTTCTTGCCTTCTGTGTGTTCAGGAAGAGCCAGACCTCACGGGGTCAGTTCTGGTAGTAGGGGCAGAGCGGCTGGAAAAGCATAGAGGTGCCCTCTGCTCTTGCCTTGGGATGACACAAAGTGGTTATTTTAATCCTAGGTCTGAATTCCTGCCAAGATTTATTTAAAAGTATATATATCTAAAGGAAGGCAAGCATGCGAGTCATGGGATACTTCCGGGTACATTTTAGCCATGTGAATAATGCTGCATGTGTTTCCACTTACCCTGCACTCCTCCTCCTCAAACCTGATACTTTGAACTGATCTCTTCACTCGGCCAAAAGCACAGCGGCCAGCATGTCGAGTGCAAGTGCCCAGGGACTGTGTTTTGCTGTGGTGTTGAGGTGTTGGATCAGCTGCAGCAGTGAAAAGCCAGCGCACACAGGACTCCAAACTTCAAGTGTAGTGAAGTTTCTTAACAGAAACCAACAGCCGCCTGGCTTGTGTCCTTCCCTTTGCCCTGAAAGACAACATTAGCAAACTTTTTTTTTACTTTTTTTTTGTTTTAAATTAGCTCATTTCTGTGAATTGTTGCCCTTAAATGTACTTAGTTGTTGAAAATTTTAAGTTGCAAAATTCTGGAGAAGGTCCTTTGCATTCATCTAGACCTGATGTTGTTCGAAGTTCATCAGCTGCCCCAGTTGCATTTAACCACCTGATGTTTCACCTGCTTTAATGTGAATCTCACTTGCTATTAAGCATTTTCAAAGCTGCTCTTTTAAAACCAGGTCCCTGTTTGTGAGGAAATGGTGCATCTCCAAACCAGTGCAAACTGTGCTTCCTCCTGTGCTCACCTAGGTTTGGAGGTCAGTACCTGGCTCTCAGGTTTCACTGAAAACATTCAGCACAGCTTTGCTGACAACCTTTTCACCTTAACAGTTAATCTCTCCTACTGGCAACTGTTACTGTTTATCCATCCAAATTGAATGTCCCTTCCTGGAGCATGTCCCTGGATGGCTGACTCTGAAAAACTGATCTAGAGCTAAGTCGCTGCACAAAACCAGTTAGATTCAATCTTAAAGGTCCTTTCTGACCTAAACAGTTATATGATTCTGTGAAATAAAATATCTGATGCAGCAGCCACATTGTCAAAGACCAGGAGCTACATTTACCCTCTCCTAGAAGTAAGGGCTCCTGGAATTCATCTTTAGAAAAAGGTTCAGGGTGTGAGGATCAAGGGTGCTACTTCTTTCAGAGCTGACTTGGGTCTTGCAACTCAGGGCTCATAAAAACTCATAGTGGCAGCAGAGTGCCTGCTCTCAAACCTTCGTGCAGCTTTTGGGAAGGTGATGTGTGACAACAGCAGCATTGTTTGTCTGTGGATTTGTGAGCACCTGGGCCAAGAGAAGCAGGATTAGTGTTTGCAGGAAGCTTTCATCTGGAAATCCAAGCACTGGCTCAAGCAGCCATAATGACTTTGTTCACTGACCTCCCGTTGTTGCTGACTGTAGGTGTTCGACATGGCTGGAGATGCTCCCTCGGATGGGAGATGTTCCCATCCTGCTCAGGGCAAGTATGAGGGGAGACAGAGAAAGGAGAAGGAGGAGAGGAAGAAGAATGCATGCTCTGTTAGCCTGTCCCGAATTGCTAAAAAGTTTTAAATAAAATTGTATGACCCTCTTGAGGTCTCAGGAGATTCAAGTGGGGCACTTCTGGGCACATCACCTGGGATGGAAGATCTCCCACCTCTCATTTGGTATGTTGGAGGCTGGAACTGTTGGATATCAGAGCTTTTGAGCTGCTTCCATCTGTCAGAAGGCTGAGTCATTGGCTGTTGACTCTTAAAAGTGCTCTGCCTTTCCAGAGTTCGTGTGCCTGGGTCCTTCACAGGCATCTTCAGTTATGGTCCTTCAAAGTGATCAGGGATGTTTATACTACTTGGGTTCTCTACAGAGTGTAGTTATAGTTGATTCCTGATTCAGAGACAGATTTTGGGTTTGTTTTCTGGTTTTTGGAGAGGTTTTGTTTGTTTTTCCTCTGCAAGTGAGCCGAACTTCTCACTTCTTCAAGAAAACAAATTCTTAAAAAGATGACCATCATTAAGATGGTTTCAGAGGCACTGAGGTTCCTTGCTTACTTCTAATGGTTCATTTGGCCAGTGTTTGACCTGCAGTGCTTGAGACTCCCTGCTCAAGCGTCAATAGGAGTCACTCTTATGCAACTTACCATAAAGAATAGAATACCCCTCAAGAAGTGGGTGGGGATTTTTCTCTCAATGCTTGGACAATACCAAATGTTCCATGGGCATCTAAACTAGCATGGATCTGTGTTTCTTACAATGTGGTCACTCTGACATTGTCTGGGGAGAAACAAAATGGAAATGTCTTACCTCTTAGGGTAGTGAATGCTGAAGCTGCCCCATGGTTTCCCCTCCGAAAATGAGATGAAGAGCTGACAGGGATATAACTGGTTCTAATGGCATTGGAGGAGCTAAAGACTGGAAAGTTGTAAGAATTGCTGCTCATAAAGATGTATCTAGTACCTTTTTACCCAATGTAGACAATGGTTAAATGCTTCAGCACTGAAACCATCCGTTCTTGAGGTTAGAGGTCCATACTAGAGAACGTCTGTGCAGACAAGCCTTAAGAAACCCCACAGTAATGGGCATGAGGCAAACTGGAATCCAAAATGGAGTGGCAGTGATCACTTCTCTAAATTAAAAACGTTGACTTTCCAGTGGGAGGTGTGGTGCTACTTCCCTCCATGGAGCCACAGTTCATTACTCAGTTTCTGGTGGTCAAGAAGTGATACTGCTTTTATTCAGACTTTTAACCATCTGTGTATCTCCAGGCTTGGTGTGCAAAGTGCTCTGTGCGTCTTTTTATTTTCTCTTCACAGCCTTTTTGTGGCTTTGACCTCTGAAGGACTGTAAAATGAATCTATGTTTATAAGAGTGCTGAGCTGATGTGGAGACACCTGGGTTTTGTTACCTTTTTTTTTTTTAAGGGACCTTTAGCAAGTCACTTAATTTCTTTTGACCTTCCTTTCTTCCTTGGCTTAAACACTTCGTGAACTTGAGAAAAAAAAAAGTGCTGTAAGAGACTCAATAGTCTGTAATTTGTGAATGAAAAATGAGAATTACTTAGTGATAATAGATTATTAGCATAGTGAGAATGTCTCCCAGAAACTTAATGTAGGATATCAAATGTACAGTATATTTCAAATGAACATAAAATTGTTTTCCAATTCTTGCAGAACTTTTAAATGGCTCCTAAGGTTAATAAATGCTGGCTGGCTGCATATGGGGGACCATGGAGACTTGTCTGGAATTTCTTTAGATTTCCCTGGAGATGGTGTGATGCTCATGAGGCGTGAAGTCCTGAATCCAGTGTTTCTAGTGATAAACAGCATGTTTGTTTTGACGCGTTTGTGACCAATACAATCATGCTATTCTTCTGCTAAAGATAAATCTAGAGTAGGGCAAAGCAATGATATCATACTCCAATTAAGAACCTGGTAACAGGCTGAGAAGAGCAGAGGACAGCCCGTTCTGCTGAGCAGGGCTTGCTGCATCCCCACTCTTGGACAGGGCTTTCATTGCCTGGTGACACAGATTATAAATGTCCACAACAGGTCTGCCTAGGCTGCTGGTTTTACTGATCATAAACAAGTCTCCAAATTCACATGACGCAAGCTTGAGCCTTAAGCAGGTCTTTCAGGTTGGGGAATATAATGTGTCCTATGAACCATAGTCACTCTGCTTGCAGGGGGACATGGAGCCATCCTGGGGACAAGGACTGCCAGTCCTGATGTGGCCTGTCTGAAGCTAGCTTTTAAGAAAAAATAGCAAGGGCTTTCAGATCCAGTTGCAAAAATAGATGTTTCCCTTGTTTGCTCGGAGCAGAGCCAGGAGGATGCCATCAGGTGCTGAGTGCTCATTATCAGAGTTTTGCTTTGCTGGTGCAGAAATTAGAGATGCCTGAGAACAACCTCAGCTTTGTTTCTACCTGCTGGGCACAAATTATTTCAGAAAGAGCTCAGACCTGTGGTTGTGTAATGACAGGACTTGCTGCCCTTGCTTGGTGTGGAAACCACACTGGATGTCCCAGCTGCACGGCCTGGGCAACTGTGCCGTGCTGGAGGGACTGCAAGACACAAGCCACTCGTTATCTCAGCTTCCAAAATTCAGGTTGGAGAGATGACTACAAGTACTAAAGATGCCAGTTAGGCTTCCATATAAATTATTTTATGTGGATGGTGAACAGCACCACTAATTACTAATACATGGAAAGCTCTATGGGTGTCAGCATAGACTTCAAAGAGCCATTTGAGGAAGACATTTTATTCTGTGGACTCATTTCCCTTGTAAACATTTGGTGTAAGGACTCTGCTTGTTCAGAGGCTCCCAGTGAGGTTGTTAATGTCAATATTGATTAGGGACACAGAAGGTGTATTTGATATATACATGAAGAGATGCTCTGTCTGTGATATCCTCTGACTCGTCAAACAATTAGTTCTTACCTGCAATCAAACAAAACATTAGAGTAACAAAATACTAAAATCTTAATATGACCCCAGTGCTTAATTACATTTTCTTCAAAGGGATGCTAAATTACAAAGACATCTACCTTTTCATGGACCCAAAGTCATCGCTATTACATTATTTTATTCTAACTTCTCCATACCTGCCTTGTGGTCTGTTACTTTGTGTGCAAAAATGGTCCCCTCTGGTGCAAAATTTTCCCCTGTAAGCAAACAAAGGAAAGGACCATTAACAACAAAACGCCCAATGGGTATTTACTTAAAGCACATTTCCAATATTTAACTTTTTAAAAGAAGCTAATGGCTGGGAAATCCTCTGAAAACTGCATGACTTGATCATTACTGGCATCAGTCAGCTCTTGAGTTAATAAATCAAACTCTTGCCAGCTGAAGTGTCTCATCAGGAGTGTCAGGAGCTCAGGTATCAGGTTGTTCTTTGTCAGAGGCTTGATGTGTGTGCGTGGTGGGAATGAACTAATGACTTCGGACTCCTTAGGCATCAGAGCTCCCCACTGGAGAGCCACATTCATCTGTTTTCCCAATCTCTGCCTCGCTTCTGTACTTGGTTACGTGACTTCCCCTTGAAAACATTTCCTCTGAATATTGTTCATAAATATTTCCAAGAAAACAACAAACTGTTGTTTGGATTCTTTCTTTTTCTTAGTATTTTTATTTATTTATTTATGGATAGCTTTTCTGCAGAGAATGTTACTGCTGTTGGTCTTTTCAGCAGGTTGGGAGGAAGAGGTTTATTGTTTCTGGGTTTGGGTAGCTTGTTTGGATGGCTATTGACTTTGTTGTTCTTGTCTTTCCCCTTCATTTCTGGCAGTCTGGGGGAAGCGAGTGGTTCCCTGGTTAGTTTTTTTGACTGTTTGTGAATTATTTATACAGGCAGGCTTTCGTGGGAGTGAAGCTTTCTTTGGGTTTTGGTGTTTCTTTGTAGGGTTTGCTATATCCCTGGGCATTTTATTTTTTGCTCAGCTTTTGTTATTCTGAAGTTCAGCTTGCTCTTGATAGCTTCCAAGTGGCTTCTGTGGCTGGTAGCTTCTGTAGCTGTTTCTTGACAGCTTTACAATCTGAAAGTGCTTTGCCCTTCAGCTGTAGGCTGCCCATGGCTCAGGGAACATGGGGCTCAGAATTGCTTTGGTCTTTGAGAAAATCGTAGAGCAAGTTCATATTTCTGGGCAGCAGCAGAAGGTGGTGACTGGCAATAGCCAGCATGCACTTACAGTGGGTTAGTTATGCTTAACCATCCTAATTGCCTTCTGAGAAGAGATTACTGAATCTGTTAATGAGGAAAGCAGTGGATATCACTTGTCTTGACTTTAGCCAGGCTTTGATGCAACCGTCCCCAGCTTTCTTGTATTCAAGTTGAGATGTTATGGTCTGGATGGGTGGACTACTAGATGTGTGGGAAAACTGGCTGGATCATTGGGTCAAAGTATAGTAGTTAGTGGTTTGTACACTACTCGAAGGCTGATGGCAAGTGAAGTTATTCAGGAATCCCTCCTGGAACCTGTCCTGCTCCTGCTCTGGGAAGGAGGTTGACTAGAGACCTCCTGAGGTCCCTTTTGACCTGAATAATTGTGTTATTCAAACAAGATGGTGTCAACTAGATGTTAATGTCAAAAGCACACAGTGCCGACTGCCTGTTTAAATCAGTTTTGTGTTGAAGTCTAGCTGCTTTTCAGCTCAAGGGATGGAGATAGACTGATTCTGTAGCCAGTTCTGTTGTGAGGTCATCTGAGACTTGCATTAGCACTGTTCCTTGATTTTTATGCTCAATGTAAATTTTTTACATAGCTCCCTGGTACGTAAATAGTTCCTCTGATGTTTATTTCCTTAAGTGCTGATCATGTAAGGTATTAAAAAGTAAATAAATAAATAAATGAACCAACCGTATTTCTCCATTTACTCTACAAGGACCTGATGGTCACACTAGGTATTTTGTTCCCATGCGAAGCCACCTCCAGAAAGAGTTTTAATCCTAAAACATCCTTTCAAGTAGGTTTCTTACTCTCCCCTCATTTCCCGCCTTCCTGAATGTAATAAGCCAAATTAAAAACATCAAAGTTTGCAACTGGTTGAAAAAATGGTGAAAAATTGAATTTTCTGGATTTTTAGTTCAATGGAATCTAAATTTGAAAACTAAAGTATTAGAGTGTTTGTTGAGGTTTTTTTTTTCCTTTTCATTACTCCCTCATTCACTAAGGGTTATGAGGTAGAGGGTGGTTCTTTCTGCCTTGCTTTCTTCCCCCTCATCTTCCACCCTTGACTATTTGGTAGAAGGTGGAGGTATTGACTAAAAGAGTCCTCCTAAAAGATTTCTGCAAGTCTGAAAGAAACAACCCCACCTCTCTCGTCACACCTTCATCCTTGGTCTTCCAAGTACTGGAAAACGGATTCTAGCTTTCTCAAGAAAACCCCTGACCTGGAGGTAGCAGGCTTATTTAAACCTGAGCTGCTCTGAAGCTGGTTTATCAACTGAGCTCTCCCGTTAGATGGAACCTGTTTTGAGTCTCCCAAAAGCCCCGTGTGTGTAGACTCCTAAAGTCAGGATAACAGCTGGTCACAGCCTCTAACAGGAACTTTCATGGCAATAAAGTAATTTTTTTTTCTGCAACAGTGATACCTCAGTTGATAAATACACTTTAATCCATGTTTATCAGTCATAAAATGGATAAATGTGACACAGTGGAGTCTGCTGGGCTTAGGAAAATCAAGGTTTCAGTCTATCAGTGCTTCAGTTTTGATTCTTAACAGTATTCAACTTGCTTAAGCTTGCCTTAGATGGTTTATCTTCTGACTGCTTCATTTCAGATGTCTGAAGGCTAACATGGAGGTGTCTGATCCCCCTGTTCACGTTCTCTGTGCTGGCAGCAGGGAGAATTTAAACCTTAATAACTGCCTCGGTTCTTTATCTGAACAAAGCCTTCCTCACCTCCATCCCTTGGGAAGACAGTGAAGCTTTATTTAACTGCAGTCCACTGAAATCTGCCAGTGAAAATACTGAGCTAAAGAAACCACTTTGTGCTCAGGGTTTTGGTTTTGTTTTGTTTTGTTTTTTCACTATTCAAACAGGTTTTTTGGTTATAAATGGTAAAAAAGGAAGGAATATTGTTTCATTCATATCCTTGTGGACCTATCACCAAAGTTAATGTGGTGGAGAAGAAGCTCAGGCATTTTGTTAATTGAAGAAGCTGCTTGGTATCACCATGGCACTAAAACTTGCCCAGATTTAAAATTGAAGTATGTTTCAGCGCTAGCCAATGCAGAGATCACCACAACATATATATTTCCATTAATTAATCCCATGCCATACTTTTGGAGCCAGCTGCTACTTCTGCACCTGAGGTCCAGACATTTGGGATGGGCAGAAGTAGCAGCAAATGGAGGTTTCAAGCCACTGTGTTCCTCAACGAGACCATTAGGCATCCAATTCCTTGTGCCCACAGCCCACTTCAGTCACAAAACCAGAGTGCTTGAAAACCAGCGCATTTTCTCCCTGATCTCCAATACTTTTGACACATCCTAGTCATATTCCTAGTCTATTTTTGACACGTTGTTAGCAAAAACCCCAGAATGTTAAAGGTTGCCTAGAGAGGCAGCAGCAGCAGGGCTCCATCTTGAGAAGCACTTTTCATTCGGGGATCAAAGTTTGTGCAAAGCATGAAGGTGCCCACACTTTTAAAGCACTCTCTCCCATCTGCACTAAGCAATTACTTTGGGCACAAAGGAGGATCCTGGGCCCCCAACACATCATTTCCTCTCTTGGCAGAGTCTTGAGTGTGACTAAAGAATGGCTGTTATCTGACTCGTGTCTAGACGCTATTGGCTTTTCTGTGTTAGTCATTATACACTCAGATCCTTTCTGACAATGATAATGTTCAGTGTGTGCTTCAGGTATTTGGCTGTATATAGGTGATCCTGGACATGTGTGACTTGGCACACAAGTGGCTGAATGAATAGGAACTGGATGGCCCAGATCTCGCTTTACCTAGGAAAACCCTGCATGAATTTTGCATACCTCCAAGAGGTGCAAATTGAGTTTAAAAGGAATTAGGCACCAAAGTGCAGTTGGCTTCTCAAACAGCTATTTCAGTGTACCCATCCCCTATGCTACAGGCAAATGAGTGCTGACTCAACCCTCTGAGCAGCTCACATGTCCATGCCTGTTATCATCATCATCTTTTCTTAGCTTTTGCTGTAACATCTGTGCTTGTCCTCTGGTGAAATGACAGACTTCTTGGGGCAGGGAGCACCGTTCACCCAGAACACCCTTTTCATTGCTCTGAAAGGGACTTTGTCTTCCACAGTTTACATTGGATGGAGCTATGGCTAAGAAGAACAGCTCTACAAACAGATAGCATGTATCTGGGTTGAACACAACACCTGCACCAGTGCCAAGCACCGGTTCTGTCCCTCACCACTGATAGCACTGCAGATACCGTTCTGCATCCTCTTGAAAGGAAGAAGGTCAGTGATGCTATGGTGGATGACGAGGATACAGCAGAGCAAACCAACAACAAACAGGTCGCTGGGATGCTCCTGGCTGCCAACACAGCCAAGGTGGGCTGCCAATGCTTTCTGGTCTGCAAACCTTTCTGAGTATTGACAATGCAATATTGAAGCTCCTTCAGTCCACACAGAGTAGACATGGGAACGAAGCAACCTTATGTGCTCCTGTTTTCTCTGGTTGTCCTTCTTTCTACTTCAGGGTGGCCAGTCTTCACAAACAAATGTAGGAGGCAGGCCCCCCAGGCTGGGTCACACAAGGTGACTTTGAGCATGGGTAATGACCCTGCGGAGAGACGTCTGTCCTCAGCTCCTGCTGAGAGCTGGGAACAAGCTCATTCCCAGGGCTGCAGCCTGGGTGGGAGTGACAGAAGACAGTGCAAACCCTCTGCCCTGAGCAAACCCCAAGGCAGCAAGCTGACTAATCTTGCTGGCTGCTGGGACAGACCGAGTTAAACCAGGACATCTGGGCACATCAGTGATTCCTCCAGTTACGCCGTACTTGAGCGACTGTCCCTTCTCTGGTGCTCTTGAGGACTTTGCTCACAGCCTTGGAGGAATTATGATCCAGACTCTTCTTTCAAAGCTTAGAAGTATATATATCTCCTGTTGCCTTCTTCTCTAGAGGGTTGTGTTTAACTGACCATGCAGTGGGCTAGAAAGCTTGGGAAGTTTTTCCTCCTGCAGTTCAAAAGGCAACTGAGAAGAATTGAATTTTTGCTTACAGCAGTGACCTGCCTTCTGTATGACAACAGACCAACAAGCATGAAAAAGCAACACAGTCTGAGGCAGGAGAGATGTCTAGAAATGTGGGCCCAGTCCTCGATGCTACCACCCATCTGCTTTTTGCTGGAGGCCTCCTGCGTCTCTGCTTTGCAGCTTGTAAAGTGCAGAACTGCACCAAATGCTGCTTTTTGTCCGTATTTGTACGCTCTCTGACACTACTTGCTTACCATTTTTTTCCTTAACTCTTTGCAACTCCCATGCTCCATGTGCATCTTCTCCAGGCCTTTAGCTGAAAGCACAGCAACATCTCCTGGAACTGGGTGGCTATTGCAAGTTCAGTTGTCAAAGTGCAGTCCTTAAATCCCAATCAATTCACACAATTCAAGAGACTGGATTTGTTCCCATTGTGCAGATACCAGGGATAGTGTAGGGGTAGCATGTGTCCACCACATCTCCTCACCTTTGCGAGGAGGAGAAAGGGACCAACTGTTGAAAGCTGCCTGGTAGTTATCCAGGCATCCTTCAGGAAACACCTAATGAGGCAGACCACCATGTTAGTTGATGTGTTTGGAGGGAAACCAGGGAGAGAGAATTGGACTGGTGATAGCACACCAAAGAAGACAGGAGGGCAGAAATAAGGCAAACTGCTGTCCTCCGAGGAAAGCTAAGAAAACAGCAGAAATGAGGTTGGGTAGGATTTGTCTCTCAACTGCATCTTTACTGTTTCCAGTGGCTGCACATCACAGTAAACCACCTTGGTACACGGAAGCTCTTGAGGTAGGCAGCCCAAGCCTACCTGCAGATTCCTTCTCTTCTCTTTCTTATAGAAAAAAAGTTGGAAAATACTGGAAGGGAATTGTTTTTCACATGGCTTAGAAGAAACTGGAAGTCCTGGTTGTCATATGGGACCTGCATATTAAAGTGGAAGACAATGGGTGAGGGAAGTGGTGCACTATTAGGTGGACTCTGGCTTAGGAGGAAAGGTTTATCCACTTCTGTATTGCATTTGTCATTTTTACCATGTCTACTATCATCATAGAAAACATCTGTTTTCCTTTGTGTGACTAGTCTGTGCCTGACACAAAAGACTTTGTTTACTTGTTTCTTAGGATCATAGACTGGTTTGGGTTGGAAGGCACCTTTCAAGATCATCTAGTCCAACTTCCCTGCAGGGAGCAGGGGCACCTGCAACTAGAGCAGGTTGCTCAGAGCCAGGGCCAACCTCACCTGGAATGGTTCCAGGGATTTCTACCATGGTATGGCTTCCCCCATCATACATTGGTCAAAGGTGATTTTGTGCAGTAAATGGTTCCACTAACACACTGATCTTATGTGATAGGTTCTGTTGGCCATGACAGTTCTTGCTGAAGATGCACATATCAATAAAAAAACCTCACTAGAAGCTGGAGATTTGGCCCATTGAGTTAGACCAGCACTCCTCCTGCGCTAATATCCTTTCAACTCCATGAGTGTTCTCCAAAATAAAGGTGTGCAGTGGCAGCATCTGTGGGCAACACTTACAGATGTTCCCACCACTCCCCACTTAATTGGGGGATAAGAAAATCCCCAACGCAGCAGGAGCCAAATCTTTACGCCACCTTTGCAATTAGGGGGTTGTTGGACAGCTTGTCCAACCTAGTCATGGGAGGGGCTTCAGGTGGCCTTTGGTGAGACCACAGGCTAAGCTGGTTCAGGTGAGCAATGCAACGGGGTTTTTAAATGAACTGGTGGAAAAGCTGGCATTCAGGCTGTGATGGTCTCATGGTGGGATTCAGCATGTTGCGAATGAACTAATCTTTCTACCTTTGTTGCATCTGAAGGATGGAGAAAATCATCATTGCTTTCTACCCTTCTGGAGTCTTCTTTCTGTTTTTCTCCTTCAAATAGAAAAAAGGCAACAAAACCAAAATGTTATTCGTGGAAACTTTTATTTTGCTTTTCTGCTGAAATTCCGATAAATACGCATCATCATAAAGGCATCAGCCTGGCCCAGGTTGAGCAGCTCAAAGCTCCTTGAGAAAGATTTCACAGCTTGAGTTTCTTGCTGCTTCTGTGCCCTGGGCAAGGGAAAGGAAGGACTGTAACTTATTTAAATGTAGTAGTGCTCTTTTGGAGAGAGACATCTATCCCCTTTCTTCAAACAATTAACTGACAGGATCACATTGCAGAAAAATGTAAGAACTGGGCAAGGGAGAGCGAGGATGGATGTGAATGTAGATTTCTCGTCTGGTGCCTTACAAAGGCGATGCTTGTACTACAGCGAGCCCAGTGGCATGAGCAGCCAAATTATTTGTTTAATTTTAACTGCTGTCCTCATTGCATCTTGACTTGCTAATGAGCATTTTAAGTGCTTGTAAAATGGCTTGGACGTGTTCCTTCAGCTTGCACGCACGTCTCTGTCGCTGTTGCTACTCCTTCCTCCTGCCCTCTGCCATCACCTAAGTAACATCTTTTCTGTTTCCAGATGGGTTGAATTCTCCAAAGTGGTAGGAAAACACAATCTTCTTTGCTTATTCATGCACAGAGAGCTCTTATTTGCATGAGAAGAGCTCAGGCTGTGGAGCAGCACTCCCTAAAGGATGGGAA
The DNA here is from genome assembly GCA_013389965.1 of Todus mexicanus. Lineage (NCBI taxonomy): Eukaryota > Metazoa > Chordata > Aves > Coraciiformes > Todidae > Todus > Todus mexicanus. The sequence goes on from WEIS01058162.1 coordinate 27,020, forward strand.
GAGGGGAACCTATACTTGCAGGCAGGGAATAATGAGACACTAATGCAGATAAGCTGAATATTTCTGTTCTGCAGCCACCCTGGGTTTTTTATACTTCGTTTGCAGCATTCAAGCTGCTCCATGCAGCTGATGTGCGGAAATAGTGGGCTGGGAACACCACTGGCATTCTCGACTGGATCTCACCAGGCGATTGTCCTGGTGACGTATGCTGCAATCAGAACAAGGCAGAAGAGAACACCCTAAATGACCGGATTCAAAAAACAGGCATGGATTTCTGAATGAACGCAGCAGCCGGTGTGTTGTCATGTGGCAGGATGCTAAATGCAGTGTCTCAGTAACTCTGTCAGGCTTGGGCAAAGATACAGCGATGGGGCGGGGTGGTAAATCTGTTGGACCTGAACATTAGCTGAGGAATTTGTTGAATTGCTCCCACAAGTAGATGAACTTTGGATTACACTAACAGGGAACCTTAAATAATGCTTTTTTCACAAATAGTATTTGGTAGCTGTACAAAGGCCCACCGTCATTCCCCTGACCCCCCCTCTCCCCTCCCCTGGCCCATCCCCCTTTATTTCACAGATCTCCTTCAATTTTTTTTAATGTAACTTTCTGTAAGTTTGCAGATGGTAACTCTTAAAAATCATTTTCAAAGTGCACAGTTACCTCAGTTGCTATTTATGAACGATGTCTGGGAGGTTCTGCAAATGGAAGAACAAATCCATTTTTGTACGTGCACAGCTCTGGATGTTTAGCACACAGACGTGCTTCCCAAATGTTTTGTGAGAACAAAAAAGCTCTTTCCCTGGCTGTTTACAGATGACTTGCAATGAATAAGTGAGAGGTTTGAGCATGGCTGAACTGAGCGTCTGCCGAGAATTCAAATAAATGGCCTCAAATCCTACTTTTTCCATAAGCTCTGCTCTGGAAGATGCAGGAACGAGACATGTCATGGGCTAGTAATGTCCATCAAAGCAAGTGATGAGAAGGAAACCTTGTCTCATTTTCATTCTACCAACTTGCTCTTTGGAATTTGATTCTTTAAGCATTATCGCTGCTGGAAGGTTTTTAGTGTTTAGGTTCCAGCCGTGATCTTGTGGGCTTTGATGAGATTTTTGAGCTGAGAGAAGCTTGTGCGAACAATGAAATTAAGATGATCGCTCACATCTATAACCTGTTTGCACTGGGATGTGTCACTCTGTGTGATGAACAATGCACATACCGGCACCTTTGATTTTTCCAGCATTAATTTTCATCTCTTATGTATCCTAAGTGGGGCAACCTCCACCTTTCCAAATTTTCAGGGCTCTCTGAATGTATCTTCTGTAGTGATAAAGTGCTGCGATGAAAACACAGGGTTTCTTCCAAAGCCAGGCTGGCTTCAAATCTCTGTGTTACAAACTTCTGAATCCAAAAAAACTGAAAACAAAGAAACCTGCAAAGTGTCCTGTACATCGCCTGTCACCAAAGCTGGTAAGATAATGCCCCCATTAGGTCATTCAAGGCCATAAAGAGAGGTTTTAAATTGCAGGGACATTATGCTTCAGTATAAGCAGTGGGGTTTTGTAAGCTTGGTTTACTTTTCCTTGTTTGTTTTAAGAATTAGGAATCACAGAATCATAGAACGGTTTGATTTTGAAGAGACCTTAAAGATCATCTAATTCCAACCCCCCTGCCATGGGCAGGGACACCTCCCACTACACCAGGTTGTTCAAAGCCCCATCGAACCCGGTCTTGAACACATTCAGGGATGGAGCATCCCTGGCTTCCCTGGGCTATCTGTTCCAGGGTCTCAAGACCTTCACAGTGAACAACTTCTTCCTAATTTTTAATCTAAATCTCCCCTCTTCTAGTTTGAAACCCCTCCCCCTCATCCTGTCATACAAGCTTTTGTGAAAAGTCCCTCCCCATCTTTCTAGTAGGCCCTTTTCAGACATTGAAAGGCCGCAAGCAGGTCTCCCTGGAGTCTCCACTTCTCCAGGCTAAACAACCCAAACCCTCTCATCCTGCCCTCGCAGCAGAGTGGTTCCAGCCCTTGGATCATTTTTGTGGCCTGGACCACAGGTCCTCTGGGTCCACTCCAACAGGTCCATGTCCTTGTGTTGGGGGCTCTCAAGCTGGACACAATACTCCAAGTGGCATCTCACAAGAGCGGAGTAAAATCTCTCACATTCAGAAGCTGTTTGGGACATTTCCTTCTTTGCAGGTGGGGTTACTAAGCCCCCAGGAATACTTGGCTCAGACTTTACAGCAGGCAAAATGAGTGCTCAAAAAACTATTTAAACCAAAACAAAATCAAAGTAAAAATGCACCCTTCTTACAGAGGTGTTTCTGTGCAGCTGGTGTAGTGCATCCGAAGCCCTCAGTGATGCCACAAAGGTTTTACAGGGCTTATTAGACTTGACCTACCTCCCTGTTGTGTTTTCAACTTGGAGAGAAGCTCTTTCAAACTCATGCTAACATGTAAAATAAATATCTTCACTGTCAGATGTGAGACATCATTTCAGTTTTTCACTAGAGTTTGTTCTGCGGTGTCAGAGCTCCTACTGAAGTGTCCACTGGAGAAAAAGGAAAGGACAAGTGGTGGTTGTGCTCTAAGGCTTGGGCACAACAAGGGAGTGGAATACCAAAAATCTTAAATTCACATCCTTACTGTAATTTCTTAAAACAACTTGATTGATGTGACACCAGCTCCTAGCTTCACGCTTGAATTTCTTAGGATAGACAAATTGAATAAATTTGGTCCAACCTGGTGTCATTTGGGTGGGAATAGGTGTGACATCAACCTCTGTCCTGCACTGAACGGGGACATCTTAAGGGCAGATTCAGAGCAGGTGTTAGACAGCTTTGGGGATGTGTCTCTTTTGTTCGTCCCCAGGCACAGTAAGTAACCAAAAAGCAGGTTGTTACAAAAAATCTCAGAAGCTTGAGGCATAGTGAACACCTTTCTAGACTGAAACGTCAAGTGGTGGTGAAATAATTCTGGGGTCAGGCTCATCAGGCCAACTTCAGCTTGCTCGTGGGTAGAATTAACTGGGCTGTGGGTAAACAAAACCTTTATCATTGGTTGCATTTAGTTGGTGGACTTTTCTGCAGTTCAGTACCTGCAAAAGGAGGATTTCTGGTCTGAAAACCTGCTGGGGCTTATGTCTATTTTCTTGGAGCAGGAATTTGTCTTATTGCCTCCAGGGAGTCTATGCTTCCATGCGCAACAGGTTGCATCTACTGCCTACAGATGGTCACAGCTGTAGTCAGACCTCTTCAGGAAGGTGTACACCTATTCATGATGTGATTTTTGAGCTGACAGAGAATGGTTGGGCTAGACTGTACTCGAATCTGCTCACACTGTGTATGCCCATGTCATAGGTTCTTTGGATCAAAAGACTGATAGCACAAGTGCATAATAATGAATTAATAGAGACCTAGGGGAACTCGGAAGTCAACTGTTTGACAGAAGTGGTCTGCTTGTGTGTTTTTCTGACAGCTTCCCTGTCAGGACTTATTACACAATCAGTTCCAAGTCTGAAGGATGACAAAATGAATTAGCATATCTCATCTTGACAATATTGAAAACGAACATCTTTCATCTGCTAAGTATCCCCTTTTGAAGCCATTCCAATCCTTATGGCTGCAAGGGTCTGCAGGAGGCCTCATGCTTTCTGCTGCTTCCTTCTGCAAAAGGACCAACATCCAGTAATGATATCCCAGAGCTCAGACAGGTGCATGCCAGTTTGAGCTCTTATCCTGGGATTGTCATCTCCCCCGGGTTTCTGCTCATGACCTTGCAGCCCAGAAGCTGTACAGATGGAGATAAGTGGATTGGAAGTGCTCTAGGGCTCATGTATTCCCAACCATGAAGACATGAATAACTCATAATGCACTACAGTGCACTAGTGGTAAAGGATGTAGAAACTGTTGGAGTCAGAGGAAATGTGCTCTATGGGCTTGAAACACTGTCAGATTGCATCCATGCTCTCTCTGAAACCATTAGGAGCTGATTTCTTATATTATCAGATTTTTCTTATATTTCTCTCAGATAAACCCTAAAAAAATTTGATTTATATATCTATGCTGAGAGCATCGATTTTGACATGTGAAAACAGTCTTGGAAAATGCTCAGGTTCAGCAGGAGCGCTGTGGATTTGTAATAAAAATTTGAGCAGATCCACCATACGTGTTGATGGTGTTTCCAAGACCTGCCATTTTTATGGTTTGGGGTATAAAACCTTGCAAGGCACCACAGTGGCAGCCAGGTTTAAGGAGAAGAATATTAGGAGTATTGGAAACTATATCTTCGCTATGGATATCAAGGAATTCCCTTCTTGTGCAACTCTGCAAGCGCTCCTGGCTGGCCTACTCTGTTTGGCTGTAACCTTGTCTCTGTGCTGAACCCGTCTTTCCTTCTCACCTCCATGAGGTTTCAAGAGGATGCCCTGATCTGCAAGGTCTTTCTTGCCATTGCCCCTTCCACAATGGTGGCTGCAGAGGTGTCAGTGCCCAGCAACCTCTTCTTGCTGCCCAGTATACTTTCAGTCTTTTGTATTTATATGTGCTTTTCATCCGGGATTACCATTTCCTCTGTTCAAACAGATTGGGATTAGGACCCTGGTTGAGCACTTCAGAGGCGTATGTTGATAGAAAGAGTAAGCATTCCCTGTGGAGATTCACGTTTGGTCTGTAGCATCTCAGCATGCAAACCAAGTAATGGCACACCTGCCAGTGAGTTTCTTTGGTGAGATGATGTCTTTCCTAGCCCAGCCCTGGTTTGCAGACCGGTCTTCTACTCAGAGGGTTCCAAAAAAAAGAGCCAGGACCTGGTCCTGTTCACTCTGTGCAGGTGGTGTTTTCAGAGTGATCCAAACAGGGAAGCCTGTGGGCTATAGGAGAACACGTTAGCCTGAAGGATTGTATCAGCACAACTGAACAGGAAGGGAGAGAGGCAAGGACCAGCACGACCCACATCTGCTGACTGTTCATCAGGTAGAGGTTTCTCGACCCAAAGATGGCGTATGGACTAGATTAGTTGTGCTGGCACTTTAATTAGTTAATTGTCAATCAACTTATGTTAATAAACACAATTGTAAATGCAGGTGAAGATCCAAACTCTCCTACAGAGTCCTCCATTAGAAGACAAGTTTGTCTAAAGTGCGATCAATTCTGAGACGCCATCTCTGTGTTCGCTCGCCCTTCCCTCTCGACAAGTGGACTAAATCAGCTTATTCCCGACGACTGACATCTGCGCTAACACCAAGGGCTTGTTCACCATCCTCCACAAAGAACCCAATGCAAATGAAGCTTAGACTCTTGCCCACAGTAATTCAGTGTAGGTCAGCAAGATATCAGCACCTGCAGATCTATGACTAGAGATTGGGAGCATGAGGCCATAAGCTCATTCATGTTTGTTAACACAATCTCTCTGCTGACTGTCACCACATCTCGTGTTTCTGCTGCAACCTGACGTGTATTTGCAGGCTTGTGAGCTATGACACGAGAAATTCGTCGCAGGGTGCTCAGGACATTTTCGATACCCAGCTCCATACGTGTGATGCTGCAGTGTCCTTGTACAGTGCTGGATGGTGGGGTGGAAATGCTGTGCGCGTGTGATAGGGCTGCCTTCAACTGTTGTGTCAAGGTCTCGTGTCCTCCCAACCACTGGCACAGATACACCAACACCTTGTTGTAAAGACAAAGTCATCAAGATAATGTCTAACACTTGCCTGTGATAATGTTTCTCAATACTGCTGTCCACAGCTGGGATCAAACATTATGAAGGTGCATTTCAACCCACTTGAACAATCAGGCTTGCTCCAGCACTGACAGTAATAGTCATTTTTCTAGACAGAACTGACATTATAAATGAGTTGTTGGTTAATTTGCTGCTTTCATAATATCATTGATCCTACAGCTACGTCCTTAAGCAGCAGTGCCTGAATATAAACTACCCAACAGTAAAATTATAACTCCATTTGGATGCAGAGCACAGCTGCCTCTTTGCCAGACTTTCAATCCCATCCAGAGTTGCAGGGTTGCTCATGCAAAAATGGCTTGTCTGCTTGAGTGAGCATATGTGGGCTGTTCATCGACATCACACACAGAAGCGTCAATGCTCGCCAGTGTGAGCTGGGAAACAGGTTGGGAAAATATGTCTTTTCAGAGTCATATGAACCCATCTCACAGGGAGTTCCTCATGGAGCTCAGAGTGGTGTGAGTAAGCCCAAGCATTAGCCCCATCTCCCAACAACAGTGAGGGCTCAGCTTGGACAGACCCTCATTGTGCTTCAATGAGGCAGAGCCAAAGGACATCCAGATCTGCTGCTTTGGATAAAAGCATCCAGCAAATTTGTGGCTAGTTTAGCATTTTGAGGAGGACATTAAAATAGTGCATGTTTTAGTGCTCATAGTAGCAGGACTGCACAGGTGAACCATGAAGATGGTGGTCTTCAGCTCAGCGAGTTTCAGTTTCATTTTGAAAGGTTCTCCTCCAAAATTTGGGCAGCTATATTTGATTATTCCTGCTCCCTTTCCCATCCCAGCCTTATGAAAATGTGACTTGTCCCTATGCAGGCATTGTAGGGAGATACTGTCAGCAAAGCTTTCATGCAAAAAATTGAGAGGAGCAGGTAAAAAGTGCAGGAATATCCCTAACAGGGTGGGCAGCCGTGCAAAAAACAGGGAGCAGGACTAGTAAAACTAAACAGTGAGAAACAAGCCAAAAACCCATGTCATGAAGTTGCTGAAGTAGAGAGCAGAGCTCTAACATAGCAATGGGTCTTTTTCCTTGAAGACTTTGCCTTGCTCACTGAGAGAGCATAAAGACCTTTTCTCACCTTACAGTAACAAGTTACATATGGAGGTTAAGAAGATTATTAAACTTGGATATCAGGTCCACTCGAGGAACAAAAAAGACCTGTAAAAACAAATTATTGCATGTAAGTAGGACAGTACAACCTTTATTTTTTTCTCAGGGGCTTGGTTAAAGAAATGCGTTTCTCCGTGTGAAAAAACCCAACTTTTACAGTAAACTCTGTCAGCCAGAAATCACTTGCAGTGGGCAAGCCACTGAGCGGCCATAGCGAAACATCCCCAGATATTCAGGTGTACTTTTAATTTGTTTATTAAAAGCGTGCTTTTGATATTAAATAACCTCCTCTCACATCTATACCTGCATGGTTTCATGCACACCCACGCATAGATGTATCTATATGAATACAGGATATTTCTTCCCCAAGCAGCTTTTAAATCATGTGATGAGATGTAAATATTCATCTCCCAGGCTCATACCCAAGGCTGAAATATCAGCTCTGCTCCCACTGGTGTGGATGCAAATACTGAAATGCACCTGGCTTGGAGCTGGTGCTGGCCCTATCACATGGCAAGCAAGAGATGTATAGATCTTGATCCTATACATTTCCAAGTCACACTAGCTAAGTCATATTCTCTTTGGAGCTGAGAAGTGGGAGAATAAGGTTTCTACTCCAAATGTACGTGCCCAGAGCACCAGGCCTTTAATTATGCAAAGAGCTGGAGCCAGCTTCCTCCTGTGTTTTCAGATAACTGGTTTCACCGAGAGATTACAGCGAGCAGAATTTGGCACCTGGCTCTGCTGGCACCAAGGGCCTTTTTTTTTTTTTGCCCACACAGACTCCCGTCATGGAAATTTGTGCTTATGGTAGGATCCACCCAAGTGGATCCAGTTGTCATGTCAGCAGATTAGTGCCTACAAAAGACCAGCAATCCTGGGCAGAAATTGAACATCTCCTAAAAAGCCCATGAGCTTAATTGTAAGGATGCTTATTTGTCCTCCTCATCCCACGCAGGAAAAGTTGGCTCAAGGCCCATTTCACTCCAGTCCCTCCAGCTTTGAGAGCTGGAAAGGCATCAAGCAGGCCCTCCTCCTCCTGAGCTGGGTGTTGCTGGAGGCTGTTTTACTGAAGAACAAACTGGTTATGTGTGTGCGAGTGATACCTGGGCCGTGGCAAATTGCAGAAACCATCAGAAATTCAGCGGGTTCTCTAACACTGAGTTGGCAGCATCCAAATAGCTTCCACTGTCTGATAATTAGACAAAAATACAGCGTTGTTCTTCTCCTTTGCAATGTCATAGTGGCTGGTTGTAGCAAGGCAGTTGATAATCAAGGCAAGGGGACCTTACCCAGGGAGAAGGAGAGGGCTGCCTCCAGACACAGGCAGCACCTGCTTTTGAATAGTTTCGTATCCAGAGGACTGAGTTTAGCTGAAATCAGTACTATAAAAAGCGTCTTTAAAATTCCCATGAGTGCAATGAATCGCTGCACTCACATGAAATGTGCAGAGCATCTCTCCAGAGACTTTGGGAGAAGCAAACTCTAGTAGTAGAAACCTGGGTGGAGGCTTTGGAAATTGCCTTGGTGTTGGGTTAACGTGGCTAATTGAAGTGAACGCTAAAGCTAATACAGACTTCAAGGGGAATGGTTACCCCAAGGGTAAATCTTGAAGATAACTGTGATACATTCTCTATATTTCAATGTTTACGCAGAGGAGACGACTTCATAGCCGTGTATTTACTGTGATTGTACGAGAGGGATAGTGACATCTGAAGAAACATACACAAGCTTTCCTCCCCAAAGAGAAAATTGGATCAAGACAAAAATGATCTAAATAAACATTGGAAGATGATAGGAAAGTATTCCTTTGAGACAGAGAGAAGAAATATATACATGCAGATAAGGGTTGTGTGCGAAAGTTGAGTATTGTTCTTTGGGGAAATTCAGTGCATCAAAGGAGCCTGGTATCAGTCCTGGAATAACATTAGAAGAAATGTTGTCTTTGGAGAAGAAGAGCGGGTGAAAGAAATTTATCTGGGCAGGGGAAGGCACAATGGACTCTCCAGTGTTAAACACTGAGGTGGTTTCTGGCTTTTCCATGTTTTGCTCACTGGGCTCAAAAGAGCACAACTACTTTCCGCTCAGGTGCTTGTAAGTGACGGAAAGATGAACAAGTAGACTTTGTGATGGGGACAGGAAATTTGACAATAATTTATTGGGTCTGTATGGGTAGAATTTTCTATTACAATCACAGACTAAGGTAACTATGGTTTTATCTGCTCCATCTCCACGTTGGAACAGTCTGCTGCCATCAGCTCCCTCTGTGCGGCTGTGATGACAGTCCCCTTTGCACAAAAATCCAGCACTGGGGAGAAATGGAAGCATCAGTGGAGTTTCTCCAGCCTGCCCGACCTGGTGGTTCCCTGGATAAGAGGTGTGGGAGTGGGGTAGTGAACGACTACTCTGTGCAAAGCTCTGGGCTGTAAATACACACCGCAGATCGGGATGCATTCCACCTTTATGCACCCAGGAGAGTGTGTGGTCTATTTTAAGTTTTAATTAATATTTTAGCTGCTGTGCATCTCAAACACTAGACGTCGTGGAGTTTTTTAACTGTTAAGATACCAGGTGGTATCTGTAGGCTCTGTCTGGTTTGCTCACGATCCTAGAGGGGAGAGCAGCCCTGAGCCTGAGCACAGAGATCTCAAGTGTGGCTACACCCAACGGGGAGCTGGTTGTCCCCAATGTGTGAGCTGTTTGTGGGGAAGTTGGAAAACACTGGACCCATGGGGTGTTCACCCTACAGCCGATCTATGTATGTGCTCTGGGTGCTGCAAGGAACAGGAGACAACAGATTGTCATAAATCCTAAGGATAATCTAGGAAGAAAAAAGACACTGAAGCAAAAAAAAGTGATGGTATTTAGGAATACTTAAAGAGTATGTACACCATGGAGCACTGGTCTCAGAGTGTAATTGAAATGGATATCGTAACACATCAGTTTAGGGGCAGAATTTATGGGATTTTGGAAAAAAAAAAAAAAGGAAGAAAGAAAAATGCAGGGCAGAATTTGCTTGCTCCTCCACATCTCTATTTATTACTTCAGGTAAGAGGGAACGTGCAGCTTCTGAAATTATTGCAAACCATCAATGATGGCTGAATTTCAGCAGAAAAAGCAAACTGCCGGTCCTCAGGAGCGCATTCCTGTGTGAAAACAATGTAAGAACCAAATAAGGCTTTGAGACAGCATTGGATTGAATAGATCCTCTTCAGAGGCACCACTGTGCTTTCGATGCAAATGAATTTACACTGCAAGTTACACAGAGCACATTAGCTTTTAAAAATAGACTGGTGTGTCTGAACTCAGCTTGACTGCTTCTCCCCTCCCCTTTGGCTTAGCTGGATGCCAATGGCGCATCAGGCGGTGGTTTGTTGCCGTGTGTTGGTCCCATCAGTCCAAGAGAGCTTGGAGTAATTGCTGAGCTGTGTTTTTAGCTTCAGGTTCCTCCAGTTCTCATGCCGGGGCCTGACAGCGCCACTCTGTTCACACACTTTGGGTGAGTCACTCAGTCGTACAGGCTCAAATACCCTGCAGTGAACCAGTGGTTTGGCTTCAAAACCGAATGGAGGCAGCAAGCAAAATCTGCCCTCCATGGAGTCTTCTTTCTTTGTGGCAATAAAAATAGCCCCCAAAATTCTGTTGCCATGCTGATACACAGTGATATCCTTTTCAATTGCGATCTGAGGTCAGCACTCACTGGTGTACATCTTCAGATTATCAGAAAACAACCCAAAGTGCTTGGATGGCCCTTTTTTGTGCAACTCCAACTCCTGCTTGTCCTACCCAAGTTACTGAGTATCTCTCCAAAAATCTCTGTCTCTTCCTTCAATTGCATCACTTTTGCTGGCATAGCTAATATTTAGGAATACTTCGGAATACTACTGACCGTGGAGGAAAGCTATTCCAGCCTGGAAGACCAGGTTCAGCCGTGAGATGCTCTTTCAGGTGGCTGCTGCCTGTTGAACACTGATAAAGGGAAAACCAGACTTATCTTGAGGACAAAGTACTAGTGAGAGGCACTCCTGGGCTCTCTACTTATCTGGCCAGAGCCTGTTGACCACAAGTTCAAAGAGATATGAGGTTATTCTCGGACCAAGGAGATGCTGCACTGGAGATAAGCCCTGCAAGGACCACATTGAACCCTAGAAATGCACTTGTGTTTTGAACATCACTTTTCTCCTTTTTCTCTCTTGGCTTCATTTGCTGCTTATGGGAGTCCCGCAGGGTCTGGGTCTGCCAGGGCTTTCCCCAACAACTCTAGCAGCAAAGCCTTCAAAAGGCTTTGCGTGAAAGACATGGGGAAAAACGGGAGATTTGGATACCTTTTGCAGCCTGAAAGACCAGCCGAGCATGTTTCAGGCTCTGTATTTAAGGGCTGTATTAGGATGACACACCACATGGTCAGAAAAGAGTTCTTCACGTTAAAGAAAACACAGGAGAAAGTCTGTTGCTGGAGTTACTACCTGGGGAGAAAGCGGCAAAACTTCCTTGCTGCGAGGTGGGAAGATGCCCGGAGGGAGGCAGGTGCCTCCATGCTTCCCTCGGGGAAATTGTCCCAATCTCTCTTGATCTCACACCAGTGGTCTCAGGGCTGGAGTAACCAGTTGTTGTCTTTCCAGGGAACATGGCTGCTGGTGGATGATGTTTAATGTGCCTGTTGCCCAGGGCAGTGGTGGAATCCCCATCCCTGGAGGGGTTTCAAAGCCATGGAGATGTGGTGCTGAGGGACGTGGTTTAGTGGTGACCTGGCAGTGCTAGGTTAATGATTGGACTCAATGATCTTAAAGGTCTCTTCCAACCAAAATGATTCTATGATTCTATGATAAGAAATAACCATGTGCAGCCTAAAAATCTTGCTCTTCCAAGAAAAAACTCAAACAGGCAGGGAAATGATTTATATACAGATAATCTCATGCTGGATTTTTTTGCAATTGTTTTCCCCCATCACTTTATTATGTTTTTTGTATACATACAATCTCCATGTTTATTTGCTACCTCCATGCAACTCCACATGGGCAGAAAGTGACTGGTGCAATGGAGTGCAACCTGACCTGGAGCCCTATAGTGCCTGTAGATGTCGTCAGATTGGGAAGCCAGAGCAGGGATGGCATCAAGAAGGATGCCAAGCAGGAAGAAAACCTTTCCATAAGTAATTACAATGGGGAGATGGAGGCAAGGAGGAGGACAATCTTTCCGGGTTCTATAGGAGACGAAGGAATAGCTGTAAGGGAAGGGGAATGGGCTGTGCATTGGTATCCTGCTGGCAGAGCTGCAGGCACCAGCTGGACCAGCACTGGCGCGTCAAGCTGTGCCCAGGACAGGAGGAATTACCACAACCTCTGCGTAGCAGCGTGGGTACTATCACCCAGCAAAAAATGCTCCTGCCTCCTGGTGCTCGCGCAGATCAGATGCAGGGCAGCTTTTTTTCCAGGAAACAGCATTTACAAAAATAGAAATCTGGAAATGCCACCATACGGCAGCTAAATATAGCCCCACAGACAGATAAACCCCACTGCTCACTCCAAACGCCAAGGCAGTGAAAGGGGGGATGTCCATCACAGGGGTGATGTAGGATGGAGGGAGAGGTGGCCCAGCCACTGGCCACCACGGGAGGCTTTGCCAGGAGAATGCTGGGTGTGAGCATGAGATGCATGAGTCGGGGAAAGGAACTAAGAAATGTCCCAGGTTTCTATTAAAATCTTGGGCTACTTTTCTCATAACTTTGCCATCCTTGGAGATGCTTGCCATTCCCCCCCAAATAAACCTTGATTACAGTTGTATGTCTGCCAAATGCCTTTCGTTTTTCCCCAAAGACACAGAAGCAGAGGAGGATGGGTGTGGTGTGACTCCCCCAAAGACTCTGGTGATGGAGCTGGTGCTCACATTTGCTGGCCATCAGCTGTGGTGGTTGCAAGAGCAGTGATATTTCCTTGAGTGACGTCCACCTTGGGATCAGTGTCACAGCACAAGAGGGAATTTGGGTCATTTATTGGAAGCTTTTGGGTTGCAAAGGCTGGCAGTACAAGATCTCAGAGTTCAGGCTGCCTGTGCATCCTGGGCTTGATCTTCTTGTAGATAAGTGTTAAAACAATCTTCTATTGTAGGTTTCAAGACCTTTTTTTTTTTTTTTTTCCATTGGGTGAATGGGGAATCACTTAATAGTCCTTCTTATCCTTTTCATGACCATGTTACTCTGGATGTTATTAATCAAAGCAGCATTGGATGCAGCATTGGATACAGAAGTCTGGCCTTTGGGGTGTTTCACCAGCATATCAAAATGATGCACAAACGTTAGTGAGCTGTAAACATCATAATCCTATATAATTAGATGAGGAAATTGGACAGGAGTGATGCCTTCTGCAGCTAGAGATCTGAGGAATAGAGATTAAGGTTGTAAGTGTCTAGTAATTTCTAGCACTTAGTTTCAGATAATGAGAGCTTAACTTTTAAATTCAATTTAATTTAATTGCTCAAGCCCAGCAAGGCAGCTGCACTTCGCTGGCTCAACCTGCTGTGGAAACAATAACTAAACCAAAACCTCTCCACACCTTGAAGTAAACCTCATTTTAGGGGACTGAGCTAGGACCTAAAGAGAAGGGACCTGTTCACAGGTGCTCCCACCACTTTGGGATGTAATGTGGTTCTCCTGCTGAAGACTTGAGAGTCCTCAAGTCCACCTTGAGATGAGTTCATCACAAGAAACAACAAATTCATCAATGATAGAGCCCTGTACCTCATTATAGTTGTTGTTATTGTTATTATTATTTACCTCAGAGACAAATCATGTGCACTAAGCAATGTAAAGATAGCTACAAGTCAAGGTCTCCTGGCTGAGGCTCAGCACAGCTCCCCAACACTTGGTGTTTCATGGACTGGGAGTTGCACTCCAGTTGAGCGTTGCCTCTCAGCACTTGACACCTCAGCCAAGTGACTGGCAAAAACATCTTTTTTTTTATTTTAAAAAAAAGGATTATTTTTCTGCCAGTATATCCAAATCTTGTTGGGTTTTTCAACACTTTTCCAGCTCTGATGGTTTTCTGTTGGATTTTCTGTACCCTTCTCAAATCCTGCTCCAGGATTTGTGTACACAGTTTTTCTTGGGTCTGTTACTACTTCCGGTCCAAAAGATCCAGTGTTGACACAAAATCACTTTATAATGTTCCAGTGGGGTAAATGTCACTTTTTTTCACCTCTCCTTTCATCAAACTTGGTCAATGTAATAACCATGTGAGGGCACAGGGCACTGGCAATGTGCAGGCTGAGTGGGGAGTAGCTTTTTGAAGTAAGCTGGAGCAGAATTAAAATATCCCAACCCCCAGCTTCCATCCAAATAATCTGTAAGTTCAGACATCTCCAACTGGATTTGACTTCTGAGCCTTGGACTCACCTCTATTGGTGATGTGCATTGCTTTGATATGCATCTTGAGACATCTCTACGTGTATATATAAACCCTGTTCTTTAATCCCTCCTACAGCAGCAAGCTGTTTCTCTTTTCCCAGAGGCTCCAGATGGTGCTGAAATCTTCAGAGCTTCAAGGTTTTATTTGTTTGTTTATTTTTAGATAACTTCCCACACTAGGGCACTAATCGAGATGCCTCAGCCTTTAATGACCTCGCTTTTAGCTCAGTTTTGGTCCTTGCTGCCGGCCCTTTTCCCAAGTGGGTCTGCAATAAATCCTCACCGTTTATTATTAGCATTGGTGCTGAAGTTGATTTTCTAAATCTCTGTTGTTCTTCTCCCTCCCAAAATAATTCACGATTTCCTCTGTGTTGTGATCTCAGTTATTTGCTTACCTCCACACTGGATGGAGACCGAGTTTTCTGAGGAGGCTTGGCTATTAAAACATGAAAGAGAGAGCCACCAGATCCATGTGCTGCTGGAAGAGTACTGCATAAATACATTTTATGTAGAGAACTGGATGGGTCCTGCAGATGAAGAAAGGCAAGAGCATAAAAGGACTCCATCCATTGCTCTGCTCTGCTTGTTTGTTGGGTTTGTTGAAAATTTCAGGTCTTCTCCCCAGTGCTTTCCCTAAGGTGGCCATGCTGTCCCACATTAGCATTAGGGTTTTCCTGTTATACTCCTAAAAAACTGTGATTTTGGGAACAGGACTGAAGTCTTTCTTTGACACATGCCTACAAAATGGATGTATTTAAAAGCTGTCTAGATGTGGTGATCAAGGATATGGTGTAGAAGTGGCCCTGGTAGAGTTAGATAACGGTCGGACTTAATGATCTTTAAGATCTTTTCCAACTATAGCGATTCTGTGATCCTGTGAAAATTCATCTCTCTGAAGCCAGCAGTAGAAGCTGTGATGCCTGCACAGCAAAACAACAGCAACTGCCTGTCTTCCATCCCAGTTCTCCCTCCTACCAACCCACCAGAACAAAATGATTTAACCAAATAACAAATGTTGAAAAGGCCTATCCCTGCAGACTCACAACAAAGGCAAGAAAAATGCTGGGCTAATTATGAGCTTCCTTTCCTTGCACAAGCCTTTCTGGGAGGCTCTGGCAATTAAAGACGATGCTGGGGAACAAGCTGGATGGGAATTAATCTGACTTGGGGAAATTACCACCCAGAGGTTTCGGGGTGGTTTATGCTGCTGTGTAAATTCCCTCTGCTCAGCTTAAAATCCTTTAGCCAAATGCATTACTTTGACAACACATTTTAATAGCTGGTTTTAAAAAAATACACTCTAAAAGTGTTTCCAGCCAGCTCTGATCATAGACTGTATTTTTCTTGGTTGTCTTGAAATCAAACTCCTGGCTGCAGATACTCTCCCAACCCTCTTCCTCAGCTTCCCCAGCAAACCTCCCTCGCCAGTCCTGTCAAGCTCCAATCGAGACATACGAGCCAAGAGGGTAAATCATTCACCTGATTATTCACATACTTCAGTCATTTCCCTTCCTGCAAAACCAAACCCATAATCCCAACATAACATGAAACAGCCTGCATGTGGGAACTCTTTTCTCTCCCTTCAAATTACACTGAAGAAGGTCTGGGTGAGTAGCCCTCCAAGTAACCATCTCCCGTTCTGTCAGCAGGAGGGGCCATCTGAGCATTGGTTGACCTGATGTTCCTCACTTCTGTGTTAATCGACGCCTGCGCCTCCATTTCCACAAGGATTTGATCAGACAGTGAAGAAGCCTTTGAGCATGATCAGCTCTCTTTCAGAAGGCATCCACCACTACTCAGCCTGGCTAATGGGATCTGGATGCCCAACACAGCATCAGGTATAGAATCATAGAATTAGAGAATGGTTTGGGTTGTAAGGGACCTTCAAGATCATCTAGTTCCAACCCCCCTGCCATGGGCAGGGACACCTCTCACTACACCAGGTTGCTCAAAGTCCCGTCCAATCTGATCTTGAAGACACCCGGTGATGGAGCATCCACATCTTCCTTGGTCAACCTGCTCCAGTGCCTCACCACCCTCAGAGTGAGGAACTTCTTCTTCATTTCTTATCTAAATTTACCCTCTTCCAGTTTGAAGACATTAAACCAGAAGAGGGTAGAGTTAGATTAGAAAGTATCCCAGAGACAGAGCCGGTGCCTTATTCAGTGCTGGTACCTACCGGATTACCCAGCTCTGCTGGACATGTTTTGCCTGAGAGGTCCTAGAATTTGCATTTGTCTCCTTCCACCCTGATGCTTCCCTTGATATACACAACTCCTGATTTCTTTCCTAAACAGTTCCTCATCTATCATGATATCTCATCTCCACACCCCTTTTGCCAGTAATTAACATTTTGATAATTTCACTTCAGCAATAGCTTGGTCAGACCATCAGCTGAGCCCAACCCTCCTTAGGATGGTGGCAATTATAAACACTTAACGGGAAGCAATCCAGTTCTTGGGAACATAAGCAATATGTTTTAAATGCCAGAGCTCAAGTGATTTAATACTTTCCTTCTATTTCAATTTTGGGGGGTTTTTCTGTAAATTAAATTTTCCTGGGAGAGTGACTGCTTTCTCTTTTGCTCTACCATTTTCTGCACAACATACCACATTTTCAAGCTCAGCAATGATTTCCAGTCTCTCTCAGCCTCTTCTTTTGTGTGATACTATATTGTTTATGTCATCTCATGTTCTTTTATATTAAATATGATCTTTTATAGCTAGCTTCAGGTTGGATTTTCCCTCTGGATAGTTATCCTAAGCTTTTAAAAAATGCGTGTGTGAATTTAGAAGGTGAACTGCAAGTTCTGGGCAGGAGGTAGGCAGCTGGAATTACTGTCATGCTGGGGTAACCCAGTGGATATAATTTTATATCTTATAAGGGAGAAATAAATGGGAAAGAGCAAGGACTGAGACAGGTTTTGAGAAACTCACCGTGCTGACTGTTTAGTTAGAGGCTACCACAGCACCTAATATATGCAGACAGCAGAGACGAAGTGCACCGTCTGGTTAAAAGATTCTTTTGTGGTGTTTTGCTGTGACGCTTGGCAAGGCTGCCCTTGCTTCACACCCTGCCTCCCTTACTGAGGCACAAGGGTGGAAAAATCAGCTGCTGAGACTCCAGACAGAAGGGAGGGATTTAAACAGCCCCTGTAGTCTTGTCCTTGTGTTTTCTAAGTGCACAACAGTCAGTGTCCTGAATTGTCTACTATTCAGCCTAATTAAGTTGTGTAATGTTAGTAATAAGCGGGGTGGGCTTAGCTGAGCCTCTGAGGAATGTCCCCTTTCACTCTGTGATTTAAAAGTCGGTTGTGATGGAAAACCTCGCAGCAGTGATATTATAAAAGATGTCCTATCAGAGCAGCTTGTAGAAGAGATGCTCAATCTGTCATAGAAAGGGGGACCCCACAGTAAACCTCTCATGAGCTCACTGTCCTTCTGAGGCTGGGCTGCCTGGGAGCACACTAGCAAGGGAGGATCTCGGGTCCACAGAAGGAATCAATACCCCCTGCCTAGAGAAATCACTGGCACAGGCAGACAAACACTTTCAAACGCATACAGTTTCCATGATTTTCAATGCGTCTGTCTGTGAGAATACAAAATTACCACAGCAAAGTCACTCGCAGACCTCTAAATTAATAACAATCATAGAATGATAGAATGGTTTGGGTTGGAAGGGACCTTAAAGATCATCTAGTTCCAAGCCCCCTGAGATACTGTGGCCTATATAGCTCTGGGCACAGAATTTCACCTGGTGAGACAGCATTGCGCTGTGTAAGGGGCATAAACCCCAGTCCCCCAACAAGGACATTGTGTGTGTGTGTTTGTGTGTGTGAAAGCAGCCCTGGCCTCCAGAGCCCTTTGGCCAGTTGTTTGGGAAAATTCAGCATTGAACCTGACAGAATCCGTGAGCCCAAATCTGTTTTTCCAAATGGACCAACATTTCTTATAGAACCATAGAATCATAGAATTGTTTTGGTTGGAAGAGACCTTTAAGATCATTGAGTCCAACCATTAACCCAGCAATTGCAGGTCACCACTAAACCATGTCCCTCAGCACCACATCTCCCTGGCTTTGAAACCCTTCCAGGGATGGGGACTCCACCACTGCCCTGGGCAGCCTGGGGCAGGCCTTAACAGCCCCTTCCATGAAGAAACTGTTCTTCATGTTCAGCCTAAACCTCCTCTGATGCAACTTGAGGATATTTCCTCTTGTCCTAGCACTTTTTCCTTAGGAGAAGAGATCAACCTCACCTGGATCCAACCTCCTGTCAGGGGGTTGTTGAGAGTGAGAAGGTCTCCCCTGAGCCTCCTTTCTCCAGGCTGACCAACCCCAGGTCCCTCAGCTGCTCCTCACCAGACTTGTGCTCTAGACCCTTTCCCAGGTTCGTTGCTCTTCTCTGGCCATGCTCCAGCCCCTCAGTGTCCTCCTTGGAGTGAGGGGCCCAAAACTGTACCCAGGATTCTAGGGGTGGCCTCCCCAGTGCTGAGCCCAACAGGACAATCCCTGCTCTAGTCCTTCTGGCCATACTAGTGCTGATCCAAGCCATGATGCTGAATTTCAGCGTTCCAGAAGGGATGGCTGCCATCACAGTGGTTGCTACTTACAGGGTTTTTCTCTTCCTTTTGTTGTTGTGAGCCAGGCAGCAGAGCACAAGGGGATTTTGCCCAGCTCCGGCTTTCCCAGAGGAAGGCTCCTGCTTGGCAGTCTGTAAGCGCCCTCTGGTGCAAATGCAGCCAGCTCTGCCCTGCAGATTTTTCCAGCAAACACCCATGATGGGTGTAATTTAGGTGTTTCAGATGGTGGGAAGGAGGGTGACAGCCACCCTGCACCATGAAGGCAGAACTCTCCAAGAGAGGGAGCCTCCTCTGCATGCTGGACATTGGCACAGTGTTCGTGAGACCTTGCTTCACGCTGCACCAGTATTTTTGGTCGTAAATGCGATAGGTCTGGTGGAATTGAGACATGCAGCTGGTACCTGGATTAGGAGAGAGAAAGGCATAGATGACTCTTTGGAGACCATGTAGTCCCCCCAGCACAAGACAGGATGGTATCAGGAAGGTTGGCAAAAACAGGGAAGCTTCCAGATGGCACAAGAAGGTAATTTTGAGGGTAATTAAGGGATGGGTGCTACGTATGAAACATGGGGCAGCAGGGCAGCAAATTACAGCCAAAAAAAATGCTGGAAAGATGACTAGAGTAGTGAGAAAGGTGGGAAAAAAGCCAGGAAAAAGATGAGCAGAGCCATGTGAGCTTGCTGGTCGGACAAGAAACATGGGGAGAAGCTTGTAGCTAGTTGGGGATGCAAAGAATTATTAATGCTAAACCATCAGGGCAGTAAGTGATGTCAGTTGGGATCAGAGAACATGACACATGGTACATAGATAATCAGGATTTGGAGCGCTTGTTAATCCACCCCAGCAAATGGGCAGTCAGTCAGGTCTGCTGCAGGTAAAGGCTGAGTCTGCGGTTCCTCAGGCTCGTGGTGCTACCAAAGCAAAAATATCTGAGCAATGAGGGAAAGAAAATGGAAACGAGATTGACTTCCTGTGACCCTCTGAAATCTGTTAGGAAAACTGTTGAAAACGCAAAACAGGAAGAAGATGAAGAAAAGCATACGTGTGTTAATGGAGGGTTGGATAGTACAAGAAGGACATGGACCTGTTGGAGCGGGGCCAGAGGAGGCCCCAGCAATGCTGGGAGGGCTGGAACCCCTCTGCTGGGAGGCCAGGCTGGGAGAGTTGGGGTTGTTCAGCCTGGAGAAGAGGAGGCTCCAGGGAGATCTTATTGGGGCTTTTCAGGACTTCAAGCGGCCTACCAGAAAGATGGGGACAGACTTTTTAGTGGGGCCTGTTGGGACAGGACAAGGTGTGATGGTTTAAAATTAAAAGAGGGAGATTTAGACTAGAAAGATGGAAGAAATTCTTTACAGCGAGGGTGGTGAGACCCTAGTCCAGGTTGCCCAGAGAAGTGGTCGATGCCCCATCCCTGGCACTATTTCAGGCGAGGTTGGCAGAGGCTCTGAGTAACCTGCTCCAGTTGCAGATGTCCCTGCTCCCTGCAGGGGGGGTTGCACTACATGAGCTTGAAAGGTCCCTTCCAGCCGAAAACATTCTATGATTCTACGAAAAGACTGAAGATTTCAATGCTATTGCTTCAGCCTTACAAAGGTGATGGGACAATTAAAATGAAGATGGAGTAGGAATAAGGGAAGCAGAGGTGAAAGGCTATTTGTTTTGAGAATGTTCAGTTCGCAGGGCCAGGATTTATCTTGGTTTATTTGCTTTGGCTAATGACTTTGGAAGTTTTAAACTATTGGGTTATAATGGACTGGAACAGCCCCGGAGGCCTAAAGGAAATTAACATTAAACCCATTTCTATAAAGAAGGACTTACAGGCTAGTCAATAAGAGTTTAGATTGCTGAAAACTACTGGAACAACCTATTAAACATCTAATTCCTACAGACCTGCAATACTGGTAGAACAATTAATAAATTCATAGAGTCTTTATTAGAAAACAAATGTTTTAAATGAAAAAACCCCACCTTTGTTGGTTTGCTGACCCAGAAAAGAGGAAAGATTAAGATCTCCTGGCTTTAGTAATGTTACGGAGATTTCGATGTTGCGTTCTAGCAAAAGATCCTGTGGAAAACCTTGTCCCACTTGAGAACAGGTTCCAAGAGGAGACCATGCCCCTCTTCTAGTGATTTCTGAAAGACGGTAGTGATTTGTAGGGATGCTGAGGGTCATTTTTGTAGGGGATCCTGCTCTGGGTGCAGTGTGGAAGCAACACCCCCTCACCTGGTCACAGCTTGCTGAATACAGGACAGTTTGGGTGACGGTGACACTTGAAGGACACAGAGTTTGCTTAAACGAAAGTGGACATTCACTTATGTAACTGGGCACTGAGTCTCACTGTCCAATCCATGCCAAAACATTGGTTTGCTTTTCTGTCATTCTTTACTCAGTGGGGAAGCTTCAATGCAAATGTCCCTCTGAGGAGTAAAAAGACTTGAAATAATAATCTACAAGAAAATGATACTCTTAAGATTTTAAAACATACCTTCTGTTGGTCAAGGGTGATCAGTAAAACAAATCAAGCCGTGTTTGGCAAATAAAACTTAAAAACTTTAAAAAGACAGCAAGATGTAGCCTGTAAAATCTTCCAGACTGAAATAAGAGATGAATTTGTGAAGGTGTCGAGTCAGGATGTCACAGCTCATGCTCCTGTGGATGTCTCACGCTTAAAGCAGAGTAATGTTGAAATACTTTAGGCACAGCACCAAGATACTATGGATTTGGGAATGTTAATACGCTCCCGCTCTGAGCTGACGGACTTCCAAGGGAAGTCTCTCCCCATCTTTATTCAGTGCCTGGAAGACCAGAGGCTCTGCTTTGTGTGCTTGTTGACTTGACACGGAGAAATTCGCTTCAGGAATGTAAAGGAACAGCGCAGCTGGCTCTGAACTTATTTAACATCCCCTTGTTGACATTGTAATTCCTAGGGGTGCCATGATATTATTTATTCTTCTTTTGCTTTGTTTTTTCCTCAGAAATAAAGAACCACCACTATCTAAGGAGGCTGGAAAGAGGCCTGTATAATTATTTCTCAGCGGGACACATGGCAGAAATCAAAGCCCCCAGACACTGTTTCTCCAATTCGGCTTCTGCAGACTGGGTAAGTGCTGCTCAGTGTAGAGAAAAGGAGGCTCGAGTTGGGCTCCTCTTGCTGTGCATAGAAATAGCAAAATGAAGGCTAAAGCCAAACATCAGTCATGCAGCACACTGCAAAGTGACACGATTGCCCAGAGACTGAAGCAAATGAAAAAGAATTTGCTTTTGGGGTTAACCATGCATTATGTAAATATAAATTCTACAATAAATGTAAGTTCTGCAACATGCAGCATTTGTTCCAGCCTTCTTTGCAGACAACCGGTTCTTTTCCAGCACATAGCTGCATGGAGGCTGAAGTATTTCACAGCTTATAACAAGGACAGTTTACCTGGTGGTATATAGCTCAGCAAAGTGTAAGATTTACTTTCTGGAATGAGCAGTAGTGTGCACGAAATATCGCTGTAAAGGTCAAAAGCAGAACATCAGGAGTCAGCACACAGGTACCCTTTTAAGGCAGCAGGGCATTGGACCAGAGTAAAATAACATTTTTCCTCTGTGAGGGGAGCAAGACAGAGAAAGAGAGAATTTTTCTTTGCCTTTCTCCGTGACTGAAGCCCAAAGATCCACTGACTCCCCTCGCTGGACAGGAAAAAAAGCAACCATTTGGTTTCTGACTGCGTCAAAACACACACAGCCTCACGTATGGCTTGTATAGTTCCTCTGACAGATCAGGGTACAGAGCCATGCAGTTGTGACCCATCTGAGCTCAGTCTACGCAGGACCAGGTTAAGAATCAAAACCAAAAACTAGCAGCAGCAAACCCTTCTGAGTGGGTGCAGCTTACTCCAGCCTGAACAACCCCAGGTCCCTCAGCCACTCCTCACCAGACTTGTGCTCTAGTAGTCCCTGTTATTGCTATGGTCAGTTTTCCCTCCACAGAGGAAAAAAATAAAACAAAATATGTCTGTGGAAAAGTGTTTCCTCCAAAAGCAGAGGGAAGAAAGAAGCTGCTCCACACTAGAGACTGGGAGGCAGCACAAGCACTTCTGACAGGGGTAGGACAAAGACACTCTGTGAACTACAAAGCCCTTAACTTGGCATCTGTACTCCTGCCAGAAACTCCCAAGATTTACCTTTAACCAGTGTTTACGATACGGGTAAGGGTGCGTTTATTCTGTTACATACCTGAACAGATAGAAAGGAGAGACAAGCTTTGGAAGGATCTCACAAGCATATTTATTAGTCAGGAGCCAGCTGTCTCAAAGCATGACCCGTTTCAGAATTCACATGGCATTTCTTCACAGTGCAGCTGCACAAGGCTCAGCTCTCCCCAAACAGAGGGCAGACTTAAGCACACTACTTCTTTACATACATCAATACCTGGGTTTGTTTAGATTTGAGGACAGGAGTTCAAGAAAAGTCTGTTTGTCTTCATCATTTGAAAAGCTTCTTTCTTTTCTTTCTCCACTGTTTATCGTCTGCGTCTTCAGTATTGTTCGAAGGATCTGGTATTACAAAGCCATCGGTCACTTTATAGTAGACTATTGTGGAATCTGATTCAACTATGGCCAAAGTAACTGACAGCGGGGTGTCAGGATCGTCGGGTGGGAGAGATGCTTTCTTCATGATTTCTCTTATCCTAGAAGAGGAAATAACCAGTTAGGAAGGAGTCCACAACCACCTAACAATGGCTCAAAGGTAGAAGTGCACTACTGCCATTTTTTATGGTCTGGTTTTGTTCTGCAAGTTTGCATTCACTAAAGAAATATAAAAAAATCCAAAGTCCAAAGATCCAAATCTAATAAAAATCCAAAGTCATGTTATCAAGCAACAAAATGAAATAACAAAGAAACTTATAAAAATATGCTCAGTTATACACATCTCTCCTGGAAATGGCTCGAAGCATGCTTCTGAGCTTTCCTTAGACGTACTACTGCAAACACACCTCGACCATCCTTCAACAACCACCACTGCAGCACAGCAACCTCTAATGGCCTTGTTTTTGTTAGATTAAAAAAAATAATTCTATCTAATTGAATAACATGTGGTGTTCAATTAGAAAACAAAATAATTAAGACTTGTTCCATTTGCAGAGACAAGCCTCTTGTGCTGCAATTCTCTGCCAGCCTGGGGAAGACCCAGGAACCAAAGCCAGGTTTCTCTACGTCCCCGTCTAGACTAGAAGCCACAAGACTAATGTTCTTCTTCAAGAAGTCCACATAAATAACATCGTCCTTAAAAATTCAACACAAAGTTACATAATTTTTCCTGTTCATCTTACTTGAAGAATACATGCCAGTTGCTTTTCGGTTCAGAGCTCAGGACAATGCTGATCCTGTCATCTAAAGCTCGGGTGCCAGAGGACTCATCTGGGATTGCCAGGGCAGGGGGAGGGGTTGTCTGGGGAGGGGTCAGCTGTGCAGAAGGGACAATTGCCCCTCAGATCCTAAAACATGCATTTCTGAAGCTGGGCACTGTAGTTGAAAATAAGGCTCTTTCCAAATGCATCGGCTTTCAAACATTAATCATCATCTTCCTTCGAAACCTCTTTGATCCCTTAATAAAAGCCAAATGGAGAGCAGCAGAGAAGAAGCAGCAGCCTGGAAAGTCTGTGCTATTAAGCCCATAACCCTCTTAAGTGACCGTCTGTGTACTGAACTGTTCATAATTCAACCTGGCTAAATCCAGTAGTGCTTTTTCTTTTGCTTTCACTCCTGGCCCATATATAATGCACAGTGAGGTAATACAGTATTTTTAGTCATTTCACCCAACAGAGATAGTTGATAGAGCCCAACAGGCTGTGCAAAGCCATATTCTGGTTCTCCCATCATCAGCACATTTCAGAACACAGCTCCAAACCAGGAGCTCTCAAAAGCAGCCACAACGCAACGTGGCACATCTGCAGATTAGCAGGAGGGTACCTTTTCAAAGAATAAGCTTTGGAATTCAGGAAGTCTGTATCAGACGCCTGTGTTTCCTTTCCTCCCCTGAAGGCATCACTGTTAGCCTCTGCAGCCAGCATGCTTGCAGTTTGTCTGCAGTGGCAGATGCTTCCAAGAACATCTGGGGTCATGCTCATTTTGCTGCACTTGCTACCTGCCACCAACAGAAAGACGAAATATTGCAGGAAAAGTGTAAGGTATCAGTATCTAACACTGTCTATAAAAAGATAAAGCATAAAGTGTTCTCGGCCTTCTGAAATTCAAAGAAATGTGTTTGACCTCCTAACCAAAGCAAGAAGTCTTTATTCCAAGAGATGCAGCCCTCTGGGTTGCCTGCCTTACAAAACTGCTGCATCCAATGACTCAGCGATGTCAGTTATAAAAGACAACTTCTGCTTACGTAAAAATGGGTTTAATGTTTCTGAATGTATCAAATATTAGAAGCCTCTGATGGGGAAATTCAGTATCTCCAGTACTTTGGCCTACTCCACCAAGAGCCTTGGTAACTTTGTTTACCAGCATTCCACCTTTCCCACATGAGTCACAACTGTGTTAAGACACATTCTGCAAACGTTGCTCCGCTTTACACCAAGGGGTCCGCAGTCACACTGGCTTTGGTTTCCCAGCCTTTACAGGCCATGCTCCAACAGCACCAAGCCCCCAGATGCTGTGGTGTCAAGCATTTTGCACACACTGGCTCTACCTGTCTCCTCCTTTTCAACAGGTGTTCAGGGATGCCCACTCCACTGGCTAGACATCAAGTTTTGAAGCAGAGTGCAGAGATTGAACATGAGAAAAGCTGCAGCTGAGAAACAGTTAATACTGTTCTGCAGTGTCTGAATAAAAACTCAGCATTTTTTCAATACAGTCTCAATTAAAACCTATGGTAGAAGAATGTGCCATTTTCACTTGGTCATCTCCTGAGGGATGCTGCACGAGACAATACTCAAATCACCTTAGTACATGTTCCTCCCCCAGCCCCAGACTGGCTCATGTACAGTCTCGGCCTGGCTAAGAAGATTAGGGGCAGTCAACCCTAAGTATGCTGCCTTCTCAGGATTTGTTCCAATGACTACCTGGTAAAAAATAAAAGGCATCTGGAGACCCAAGAGAGCTCACAGAACAATCAAGTGTGTGTGTGCTGCTGCATGCACAGCGGGAAGTCTAGGAGTTAAAAATATCCTGCCACTGCTCCTTTCCCTTCTCTCCTCCTCCACATGAAGAAAAGCCATGGGAAGTTATGATAGGTAACACTGAAACTTTGGGTTCACCCCACAAAAAGGTACCTCTTGAACAAAGGCACCTTGAAAGAAAAACAACGTACAGAATACAGACATCACAAGAAACACTGCAAAGTTTTAAGTTCAAGTCCTAGAAACAGAATAAGACTAAGTATTTTTATTAATAAGAATTCTCCTCTTGCAGATCATCCAGTCCAAAATTTTCAGAACAGCTTGAAGAGCTAAGTCTAAGAGGTGACAGCATCTGCACATTTGCTGCAAGCCTCGACAAACGTGAGTAGGACGAAGCCCTCAGTTTCCACTTAGGAAGCAAACTCACATCCACCTCACACTGCAGGAGAGGAAAAGGATTTAACCTCAAACAATGAAGGAGACGCTGCTCTCCCAAGTACAGAACTGCCATTTCTAAAGCCCTTTACATCAGAAAAAGGGTTTCAGAAAAGGCTTCCCAGATACCTACAAAATACAGTCAGTAGGGATTGATGTTTTCTACCAAAGAATCAGTGGTAAGAGTGGATTTAACTTCCTTAACATCATGCAAGGACCACAGCACTGTGAATGGCATCCTGCATCTGCCTTTACTGCTGCCTTCAAACTAAACAGTGACAGGGAACTCACCTGGTCTTCTACAGTTGTTGCAATTAATAGCTTAAAAACAAAATAAACTAAAAAATCCACACAAATGAAAAGAGGGACTCTTTCCCATCTTTCCCTCCCATCTTATTAAAAAAAGATTTCTTTGTACTAGGTGGGCCTTCAAAACACATCAGAAATCTGTACTGGTAATGACCTCAAATAATGTCGCCCTTTTTTTGCCCCAGAGAAAAAACAGGCCTACAACTGGTGACCTTCAGGTAATGGTGACAGAGCTCTGGCCCAGGCTGCCCAGAGAGGCTGTGGAGTCTCCTCTGGAGAGATTCCAAACTCGCCAGGGGCCCCTGCTCTGGGTGACCCTGCTGGAGCAGGGGGATTAGATGAGATGATCTCCGGAGGTCCCTTCCAACCGCCAACATACTGGGATTCGGTAGCTGCAGCTTGAGGTTTTAACTGACTGCCCAATAATGGATTCAGAAAGGAAAGACAACATGGGCAGCAAGTTTTGTGTTGAGTAAGAGTATTTCGATGATAAATCCCATACCTCTGAGAAGCAGCGGAAACACTGAAAGCTCAGAGTAGTTTTATGGAGGTTGCATAATGCTCCACTGAGCCGAAAAGGAACTCCTGCCTTCCCCACCATAAAAGCCAAAGGCTTTCAATCTGCCCTTTATACTTGGATGAATAATTCACTGCAGGCTTGGCCAGCCCAAACAGCTCCCTCCCCTCCATGCAAGGCAGGGCTGGAGAGTCAGCACAAGTTGGTCTGTGTTCCACTACACAAAGATCATTACCCTGTGCATCGGAGCGCGCCATTGTACCAGATATGTTCAGACAGGCCCTGTGACCAGAGAACTCCGGCAGAGGAAATCTCCTGTAAAGCACAATACCTTGAATTTAATCAGCATTGCAAAAACAGCACAGCATGGCTCACTGTGAGGAATGCTGGTCCAGGCACTGCTGCCTGCCTTGCACCTTGATTCAGTGCCTTGAACTAGACCATTGAAAAAAGTCTCGCCCCATCCACTTGCCCTGTAGCTATTTATCAGTGTTGATCAGATCCCCTCTCAGTCTTCTTTTACCCAGCTCAACAGCCCCAGGGTTCTCAGCCTTTCCTCAGCACAGAAATGCTTCAGTCCCCTCAGCATCTTTGCAGCCTCCACTGGACTCTCTCTGGTAGTTCCCTGTCTCCCTTGAACTGGGAAGCCCAGAACTGGACACAGTACTCCAGAGGTGGCCTCACCAGGGCAGACTAGAGGGGGAGGAGAACCTCCCTGGACCTGCTGGCCACACTCTTCCTTAATACACCCCAGGAGACCTTCTTGGCTGCGAGAGCCCATTGCTGGCTCATGGTAAACTTGTCCCCCTGCACTCCCAGGTCCTTCTCCACAGAGCTTCTTTCCAGCAGGTCAGCCCCTCCCCTGTTCTCCAGGTGCAGGACCCTACCCTTGTCTTTGCTGAACTCCATAAGGTTCCCCTCTGCCCAACTCTACAGCCTGGGCAGGTCTCACTGAATGGCAGCACAGCTCTGGTGCGTCAGCCACTCCTCCCAGTTTTGCACCATCAGCAAACTTGCCGAGGGTCCACTCTGTCCCTTCACCTACATCACTGATAAATGCGTTGATGATGTCCTTTCTCCACAGAGACACAGCAGGCCCCTCTGAGCAGCAGGGACCTGCTAAGGAAATGCCAAGCACGTGCACATTCAATAACCCAAATACATGCCTACTCAACCTTCCTGCCTGACAACACCTATGGGATTTGAGCACATCCAGGCACATATGGGCGGCTCATTCAGCATTCCCACCCAGTCTTTAGCTCACTTTAGTGACCACGAGCTCTGTGTAGCTGCTCTGTAGCAAAACCTAGTCACAAACTGTACTCTTCATCAATGTGATGCATTCACACATCGCTTCTCTAGCACGCATCCTTCCAGTAATGGATTCCATCTGCACTGGTGCCAGAAGCTGAGCAAACAGTATTGCCACAGTACAAACAAGTTCGGAGGCTCCAAATGAAAAGCTCCAATGAAACTGCAAAAAATAGGACATACGGGCAGTGCAGCATTGCACTGTCACTAAAAACCAATCAGAACCTATTTGTTGGCATTGATCCAATGCCAGGAATCAAAAGTTTCCATCCTAGGTGGAAACCTACTACATTAAACACACAGACCTCAGCACATCGGTGTCATTTCTGAGAGATGCCATACCCTCATTTGTTGCCTTCTTTCGCCATCTAAAATCCAGTTTGAACTGTGAGTAGCAGCGCATCCCTTTCACATACAGTCATCTGCTTCTTGCAGAGAGGCTGAAAGATGCTCAGCATTTCATCCCACAAGACCTCCCAGCAGCTTTTCCCTGCTGTGGAGAGCACGCTGTATTTCATGGTAAGACCAAGCCCACAAGAGGGTTTGACCAGTATTTGCAAAATGAAAGATTTTTCCTCATGTAGATAGAGCTCAAATCCATCAATACCTAGTAAGTCATTTTCTTCCCCCTCACAAATGCATTCTTAGGAAAACACAGAGCAGAATTAAGATGGAAGACTTTGCAAGAGACCGATCTGTCACTTCTAAAACAAAGAAAAAAAAAAGGAAAAACCATTACACATTTTAGACAAAACATCATTGTTAGAGTGCAGGTGTGTATACACTTCTCTTAAGCTACCTGCTACTGCATCAGGCTGCGGCTCACAGAGCAAGAGGAAAGAGCAAACACGAGCAAGATCTGTAAACCCAGCCCTGAGCACACGCTCCCAGCAAGAGCAGGGGCAGAAAAATTTAAAAATGTGCCACTATACAATGCAGCTGATGCAGTTCAGGTCTTCAGAGACATAGCAGGAAAGAATGGCAAATACCAGCAAGAGAAGGCAGCTGTTATCAGAGGGTAAATCATATTGTGTGTATGAGGCTGCTCTAAGGGTCAGGTAACATAGACTGGAAATGACCAAAGCAGAACTTCTTCAGGCTGCAAATTTCAGTAACATCACCCAGTCATAGCTGTGTCATCCTCTGCTTGAGAACTGCTTTCCTCCACTTGAGAACTGCTTAGTCTTGCATGTGTAAGGACACAAACACAGCTCAAGGGACTGTTACACATTAGACTCCGGATAAGCAAGAGGAATTTCCAGTTGAAAGTCACCAAATCACACTTCCAAAACAAAAAGCAAAGCAAACCAAACACACCAGGCTTATCCATAGATTCCACAATAAAAAAAACCTTTAGACAGGTCCGAGAGGATGTATTTCCTCTTAGGTACTTTAAAGCCCAGTGACACAAAATCTATTGCTGGATTTCCCAGACTACAAAAAAGCAGCACGAGAATGTTCAAAACTTAAGCTGTGAAGGTTTCATATTCTACCCTTGCCTCTAGAACCCAGACTTTAATATCGACTGTTATCTCCCAGAGCACATGCAACTTCTAAACAATATGAAGCATTTATCAGCAGGAGTCAGTTGCTGTGGGAAGCCAACATCAAAGGTGACCACTTTCAGAGAGGGAGTGGCAAAGACTGAGGCAGCTCAGAAAATTAAAGAAATCTCAATTTATCATGTATGTTTGCAGCACCCAAAATAACTCACAGGCTGAGATGTTTGTTCCTTTCCTCTGATACTCCTTTGTTCCCTCCACCTTTCCCTCTTGGTAAATATTATCCGCTCTTCATTTTACCTTATTGGTAACGTGAGCCAAACAGTGACCATGTCCTCACCTCTCATGGCTTAACGATAAGTGCACAGGGACCGGCACCATCACTTCGAGACTGTCCTGCTCTTTTTCACGTGCATGTAAACATACAAGTTGCAATTCTGCTACTCCAACGTGCTTCACTTCATGCCAGTTTCTCCCTAGAAAGGTTTATCATTGAGGAAGAGGAACGGAACACAAAACACAAGTTTTAATCATCCAAATATCAAATTTGATATTTAAGTCAACATCATGGGTTCTGTTTTCCCTCTCGCTTCTCACAGGACATTTTCCAGGAGAGACAACTAGCCCAATCTACTGTCAAGTTCCCCTTTGAAGATACAATCCTGCTAAAAACACCCCTCAGGAGCAGCTCTGCTGACTCCAGAGCTACACTGGCTGATGGTGAAGAGGGATCTGTCTGAAAGCTTCATTACAAAAAAGAAAAAAAAGAAATCAAAAAGGCAAAACGCAGTCAAAAAGAAGTCAAACCCCATCTTTGTAGTCTGTGGCATAAAGCTGTAATCCAAATTTGAGCATTACCAATACCCTAAATAAAGGCCTAACTTAGGAGAATTGCAGGTGGAAGTTCATGTATCACTTAACTGCTCCACTCTTTACAAGACACCGGAAGATGACACTGTATTTGGCATAATTAATGCCACCAGGCTCTCAGAGTATCTTCTTTCTGATAGGAATCCTTGCCCTTACCAGAAAAAAGTACCCTAATCAGTCCAGCACACATCAGCCATTTGCTAAATGGTAACCTGAGTGAAACACTACGATTTAATACGTGATTTTCACATTGATCTACAAATAAGGACTCATTACCAGCACAACCACTGATGTAACTTCATCTTCCTATTCCCCTTTTCCTTCCCCTACTCCTCTCTCCTTTGTTTTTCCAAGCTGAGGGTCTTTGCCTTGGAACATCTGCACCTGTAACTGCTGGATAAAACAGGCATTCATCTTCAAAAGGTTCCAGCTAGGCACAGGACAGGAATCTTCAGCACCAAAACACCACCTGTTTCTTAGAGAACTGCATTAAGTTTCAAAAAAACAAAAAAAAGCCAGAGTCTTTCTGCTAGTGCACAAACTTTAACGGCATCTAAACGCAAATACATTTATTGAGATGTCTACCCAGTCACTTCATTGGAATTACCTTCTAAGAGGTCCAGGTACACGATGAATGCAGCATAGATTTGAGTACTGTCAGACATATCGAGAGACATCATTTCTGTGAACTGATACACAAAAAGGAATGTTGAAGGAAAGCAAAAGTTATATTAAAATATAACCCAGAATCTGTACAACTATCTAAGCCGCATAAGTCTGAAACCAGTTTTAAAGACTAACAGGCAACTAAAAAACCAGTTGTTTTCTGACAGTATCTTAAGAGCTCTTTTTATCCACATTCCCTCTATTTCAGCCTGTAAGAAACCAAGCCAAATAAACAAACAAATTAGGAATCGCAGCTATTTCTGGAACAGATGTAGCTTTGTGGAGAAGGGCTCGGAGTTTTACCTATTTTTGTTGCAGTACATCAACACGAGGTGACAGCCAAATTAAACACCTCCATGTTTTTGGTACACTAAAAATTAAGACAAAGTTCGAGACGCATTTCCCAGCTGTGATTTCAGCATTAATGGCTGGACTCGATGATCTTAAAGGTGTTTTCTAACCTTTTCTAACCTAAATGATTCTATGATTGTATGACTCACAACTTCGACCCCTACTAAAGCCACACTCCCCAGCAACCCCACTGGCTCTCCTCATGGGCTGGCCAATGAGACTCCTCAATGGTCCAAATTGATACCAAGTTAGGCCGGAGTGTTAATCTGGATGAGGAAAGGCAAGCTGTACAGAGATCTAGATAGGCTGGACTGATGGGCCAATGTTAATGGTATGGGATTCAACAAGGCCAAGTGCCAGGTCCTGCACTTGGGCCACATCAGCCCCATGCAGCACTACAGGCTTGGGGAGGTGTGGCTGGAGAGATGTGTGGCAGAAAAGGACCTGGGGGTTCTAACTGACAAGCGGCTGAATTGCCCAGGTGGCCNTTATCTAATATTGAAACCTCCTCCAGCACCCCTTCTCAGGCGGAGGTGCGGGGTGACACAGGCCACAGGGTGAGTCGCTTCCCGGGCCCCTCGGCCCCGGGGTGACCCAGCACGGGGGACAAGCCTGGCAGGGGCCCGAAGGATGCTCCCCCACCCCGCACCGCGCCAT
>WEIS01058162.1:59692-104653 GCA_013389965.1 Todus mexicanus
CCCCGGGCCGGCTGCCGGCTCCATGCGCTCCCGCCCCTCCCGGTGCGCCGCGGCTTCGCTCCGGGCGGCGCGGCGCTCCCCGGGCTCCCCGCAAACACCGCCCGCGCCGCTCCCGTTCCGCCCGCACAACGTTCCGGGCCCGGCCGCCGCTCTGCCCCGCCCTGCCTTAAACCTTTCTCGCGACGATCGCGAGATACATATGTGTCTGTTTAGATACACGTACATATATGTGTATCGCCGCGGGTCCTTGCTGGTCCGTTTGTCTAATAGCAAGGCTTTGTAATGCTGGAATCACTACCTCAGGCAGGGGGGAAAGCAGGGCCAGAGGCTGCCCTGCCCAGTGTGCAGAGCTAGCGGGAAAGAGGAGGCCACGAATCACACAATTAGAGAATCGTTTTAGTTGGAAAAGACCTTTAAGATCATCAGGTCCAACCTTTAACCCAGCACTGCCAGGTCACCACTACCCTGTGTCCCTCAGCATCACATCTCCACAGCTTTGAAACCCCCTCCAGGGATCATGGGGACTTCCCCACTGCCCTGGGCAGCCTGGGGTAGGCTTGACAGCCCTTGTGGGGAAGACGTTTTTCCTCACATCCAACCTAAACCTCCTCTGGTGCAGCTTGAGGCCATTTCCTCTTGTCCTGTTGTTTGTTCTTTGGGAAAAGAGATCGACCCCACCTGGCTCCAACCTCCTGTCAGGGAGTTGTGGAGAGCAAGAAGGTCTCCCCTGAGCCTCCTTTTCTCCAGGCTGAGCAACCCCAGGTCCCTCAGCTGCTCCTAACCAGACTTGTGCTCTAGACCCTTCCCCAGCTTTGTTGAGATGTAGAGCTTGGTGAACAGAAGCTTTACGGGAACAAGGCAGGGTTTATAACCCAGGCACACATTTCAGCCTATTTGGATTTAGAATATTTTCTATAGGAGGTGGGCAGCATATCAGAAATACTTCACATACATGTTTCTGTAGAGCACCTCCACACTTCATTCTTCTCATTACCACTGACAGGTGTCACACAGCTACCAAAGGATTCCACGGACTTCCCTGCATGCAGTGGCTTTGCCATCCTTAGCAGAGGGCCAGAAGAGCAAATAGCCAGGACTTCCTGAGAAAGGTGCGCCCCTGGAACTCCTCGGTGGGAGGGAAATGTGGGGAGCTGGGGTAGATGGGTGAAAGAGGAAAACAGCCATGGAGGGCATCGGT
Source organism: Todus mexicanus (assembly GCA_013389965.1). NCBI lineage: Eukaryota > Metazoa > Chordata > Aves > Coraciiformes > Todidae > Todus > Todus mexicanus. The sequence continues at coordinate 60,891 of WEIS01058162.1, forward strand.
GTAAAAGATGGAAGATTTTAGTCTCGAGGTAAAGTGGGGAAAATAATTGCATAGAGGATAAACTGCAGATGAATGTAACAAAACCTAATTTGAGTGAAAGTCCCCTTGGAAAGAGAGATAAATGCCAGGAGAGAAAGTACGAAGAAAGAAGAAGAGTAAACTAGAAACAAAAGCAAAGAATATGTTATTAATGTAGGGTGTCCAGAGTTTTTATAGACTTGGTTAAGAGATTTAGGCTCAAGGTATGCTTATTAGAAGAATTTTGGAGTGCTTTGCTTAGGAATATCTGATTTCCAGCGCAAACAATGCAAAATGTCCCAGGTCTGGCTTACCAGCTCCATCTGTCTTGGCACCTCTTCTGATAAATCTCAAATGCTGGCTTAAGTGAAGCTTGAATAGCTTCAAGCTGATGTCCATGCACAGAAAAAGCCTCACGCTGTTTTTAGCAGATATACAGAGCATATCATAACATCAGATGAGAGAATATGAAGCCCTCACTTGTACCCTGTGCTTGATCAGGCTACACCAAGAAAAATCTGGCTGATGCTGGGAGCTTGCCAAACAGCCCCAATGATTAGGAGGAAACACCAAGACTGATCTTGAGATGATCAGATTGAAGCAGGGCCTAGTGAAAAATCAACACTTGTCTTCATCTCGTCTTGTTTATACGCTTAATGATTATCATATAATAAAGCATCGATGAAAATTAATCTGTATGTATTGAGTACATGACTTGGTAGCCACAGGAAGTAATATTGCGGCCAATCTTATTGAGGAAGTTGGCTTGTTTAAAAAGCATTGTCTTAGCCAGCACTTCCATTCCCTGGGCACAAAATAAATTAAAAAGCAAACAAATAATGAAAGAAAGAATCCAGTCTCTGAGACTTTCATGGAAGAGTTGGTTTACTTGGCTCCTGGGAAAAGAATTGGATGGATTTGAGTCCTCAGAGGTGAAGAAGCAAATGAGAGGAAATAGACTCATCTGTAGATTCCGTAGGTCCGTATATACAATATGATTTATCATCAGGGTGGATCCTGTGTTCTACTGCATGTCTAAGTCGAAATTAGAAGAAAGCTGCCTCTGAGAGAATTTGGTAGCTGCCAAACTGAGGGAGCATGGCACTGCCAGAGACAGTGCTTGCAGCTGGACTGTTCCTGTTTGGTGTGGATGTTTAGAGGGGGCTAAAACAAATGGCTTAAATTTATTTTTGTGGCATGTACGCCTGCAAAAAGCTGTTTCTTTCTCAAAGCTAATATTTCACCACATTGTAGTTAATTGTCCTGTCACAGCAGGATTGAGGCTTGACTTAAAAACATACAGGATATAATTTTGGCCACTAATAAAGAAGTAAAAAATGTTTAAAGATTTCTTTGTGTATGCATATAAGTGTATATGCATGTTTAGAAGTAAGAATGGCATGAATTTAAGGGTAACTGTTGACCTGAACTTTCCAAACTTTCACTCATGCTATGTGGCAGGGAGTAAGAAATGAAGCTGAGTTGATTCTTTTACGCTTGAAGAAACATCTCATGTTCCAGGCATCTACTCCTCTCCAGGGTAAGGACAGATTTTTTCTTTTGTCCACCAACACAAGGAAAACAGCGAAGTGAGTTGTGTGAGCGAGGGGCAAGTAATTTTGAAGAGAAAATGACTGTGGGTCACTGCTGGAGGCATTGCCTTTGCCCTCAGCAAGCCATTATGGTTCTGATGCTGTTCACAAAACAAAAGAAAGGGGGTGGGCTGAAAAGAGATGAAGCCACTTCGGATTTCACTGAAGACATCAAGAGCCACACAGGCTAAAAAGTACACTCAGCCTCCTGAAAATTCGGTTGCACCTCTATGCTTTGCTTTGCATATAGGACAAAGCAGTGGCTTTGCAGACCCTGCCTCCAAGGTCTGAAAAATAGGACTGTGAAACCGCTTGAACATCTAGTGGATGGGAAAAGCCATCTGCCAGCACTCCACGTCAAGATAACTCAGTAGTGTTTGTCCCCATCCTCCAAATGTGAGTAGTCCCATGGGTGACCACAATGTGCGTCTGAAACTTGCTGGCTCCTGCAAAACCCTAATCACTTCGTACAGGCTACAAAGCTGCTCCTTCTATTTGGTTAATGAATCCAAGCATAAAAGCAACATGTGGCAAACTAACCATGAAAGAAAAGCCTCATTAATGTATCATTCTAGAAGGACAATTATAAAGGTGTCGTAAAGGGCACGCAGGAAGAATCTACTTTCATTAATTGTGCGGGAAGATGCCTACAAATTGCAGAAGCTTCACAAATTTTAGTGCAGATGATTCAACCTCTGGAGATTCCTTACTGAAGAGTTGATTCTTTGTTTTCCTTTTTGTCTTCATTTTTTGAGGAGTCATCTGATCAGGAAACTGAGACGATATAACTTGATGTGGGTGATAGATTATGTTCTAGAAACAAAGAACGCCACAGACATGAACTATATATATATATGCACTGTCTGGGCTGCAAACAATTCACAAGGAGATTATGGATAATTAATAAACAAGTGCTCGGTTGCTAATGTTTCCTCCTATATGAGTCCTCCAAGCACGCTGACAGCAATGCCGCCTGCTTAAAGTGGGTCTGTTCATGCTGGAGGAATTGCTTAAAAACCAGATACACCGTGACGGGGCCCTTAGAGTTAATTAGAGATTTCATCTTGAAAAGGGTTTAACATGCCCAAATCCTATTAACTTCTAAGAGAGCTGTGATTACTATGCCCCTTTTAAGATCATGGCGCAATAATTTTAATTGCTGTAACATGTTTTATTTATTCTGTGGTTAAATTGTCGTTGGTTCATTCATGGGAATGTTTCTGTGGTGGGCAAGTCAATGAAATACAGGGAATATTTTCATCTTCCAGCCATGTTCCAGCTGGGGCAGCTGCTCTCTGTGCCTTCCTCCCACAGTGTGGGATGGGTGCTGTGAGCAAGGCTGCTTCACACTGTCATCCCGGAAGCCTCTGCAAAATACTTTTTGACACAGAAACGTGAAGTAACTTTATTAAACACCACTGGTTGCAGTACAGACCCCTGGGGAACATCACTTGTCATTGCTTCTCCATTTGGGCATCAACCACTACCCTCTGGATGTGATCAATTTGACAATGGAGGGAAGAGATGCCACCCAGAGGGAGCTGGACAAGCTTGACAGGTGGACCTGTGTGAACCTCATGAGGTTCAAGAAGGCCAAATGCAAGGTCCTGAGCATGGGGCAGGGCAATCCCAAGTATCAATACAGGCTGAGGAATGATGGAATTGAGAGCAGCCCTCAGGAGAAGGACTCGGGGATGCTGATAGATGAAAAGCTGGACACGAGCTGGCACCGTGCACTTGCATTCCATAAGGCAAATCACACTCTGGGCTGCATCCAAAGCAGCATGGCCAGCAAGTCTACTCCATTCTGGGGAGACCCCCCTGCAGGGCTGGGTCCAGCTCTGGAGTCCTCAGCACAGCAGAGACAGGGACCTGTTGGAGCGGGGCCAGAGGAGGCCCCAGCAATGCTGGGAGGGCTGGAACCCCTCTGCTGGGAGGCCAGGCTGGGAGAGTTGGGGTTGTTCAGCCTGGAGAAAGCTCCAGGGAGACCTTCTGGTGGCCTTGCAGTGCTTAAAGGGGCCTATCAGAAAGATGGGGATAGGCTTTTTAGTAGGGCCTGTTAGGACAGGACAAGGTGTGATGGTTTTAAACACAAAAGAGGAAGATTTAGACTGGAGAGAAGGAATTTTATTTTTTTTTTTTTATGCTGAAGGTGGTGAGACCCTGGCCCAGGCTGCCCAGAGATGGTCAATGCCCCATCCCTGGCACTATTTCAGGTGAGGTTGGCCGGGGCTCTGAGCAACCTGCTCTAGTTGCAGATGTCCCTGCTCCATGCAGGGGGGTTGGGCTAGCTGACCTTGAAAGGTCCCTTCCAGCCCAGAACATTCTATGATCCTATGTTGAGGGTGAAACCTTCACCTGAGCACCAAACTGGATCTTTCGCATTAGCACCAGCACTCAGGGGAAAGGCTGTAAGGTGAACAGCCGAAGGGCTCTCTCAAACCAAACACTCGGGTGATAAATGCAGGTTTTGTCCCTTTTAGAAGCGCCAGGTTAGGCAGGTGTGCCCAGGCGCTGCTAAGGGGAGGGAGGCGAGGCAAGGCCCGGCCCGGCCGAGGCAGCCCCAGCGCCCGGGGGGCCGCGTCCTGCAGAGCAGGGAGGACGGACGGAGGGAGGGAGGGTGAGGAAAGGCAGGGCCGGGCCCTGCTGGGGGAGGTGCTGCAGCCGCGCTGCCCTCGGGAGCTGGGTCGGGCTGCCGGCGGCGCTGCTCCTCCTCCTCCTCCNCCGGCGCCGAGCCGCCGCCGCAGCCGCTGCCCGAGTCGGCGCTGCAGAAGCCCACGGTGCTGCTGGCCATCATCGCCCGCAACGCCGCGCACACCCTGCCGCACGTCCTGGGCTGCATCGAGCGGCTGCGCTACCCCAAGAGCCGCATCGCCCTCTGGTAAGGCAGCGAGTGGGCCCCTCGGCTGCCCCGGGCTCGGGGGGTCCCCCCGGAGCAGCAGCAGCAGCAGCAGCGTGGGGCCGAGGGAGGGAGGGAGGTGTTGGAGCGGAGCTGGCCCGGAGCCTGGGAATATTCACCGCCGGAGCATTCGTCCAAATCCCCAGAGCAGGGAGAGCTGTGGGAGAGCCGGGGTGGGAGCGTGGGGTTTGGCTCCCCGGCTGGTAAATACGGGGCTTTGTGGGGAGAGGGTGAGGGTTTGCACTGAGGAGGTGCTGCTGGGGGGCATTGAAAAGGAGCATTGTTGCCGGGCTGCCGGCGGAGGGATGGGTTCAGAGATGCATTCAGAAATCGCAGCATGGGGGCAGCTGCGGCCTGTCGGGGTGGGGGGATTAGTCCCATTTGGGAACTGGTCAATCTGCGTTTAAACAAAAATTAAATCTTTCTCTTTCAACCTGACAAGTATTGGGAGGAACAGGAATGACTAGGAAGGACCCAAAACAGATTTTCTTCTTAAGAGTGATAATCATCATACAAAGTAAGAAATGCCCCCTGTGAGAAACTTCACTGGAGTCAGTGGGGAAACTCCTGTTAACTTAAAAACTCTACTTTATTGACTTTCTACTTCGTATAGAGGGGTGTGGGGAGGACCCTTCCCTCTGGCCATGTTGGTGATACTGGNGCTCGCCCTCTCGCTGGTGCCGGCGGTCGCGGCGCCGGGCGCTGCAGGGGCCGCCCGCACAGCCCAGCCCGGCATGGCTGCGANGCCCGAGTCGGCGCTGCAGAAGCCCACGGTGCTGCTGGCCATCATCGCCCGCAACGCCGCGCACACCCTGCCGCACGTCCTGGGCTGCATCGAGCGGCTGCGCTACCCCAAGAGCCGCATCGCCCTCTGGTAAGGCAGCGAGTGGGCCCCTCGGCTGCCCCGGGCTCGGGGGGTCCCCCCGGAGCAGCAGCAGCAGCAGCAGCGTGGGGCCGAGGGAGGGAGGGAGGTGTTGGAGCGGAGCTGGCCCGGAGCCTGGGAATATTCACCGCCGGAGCATTCGTCCAAATCCACAGAGCAGGGAGAGCTGTGGGAGAGCCGGGGTGGGAGCGTGGGGTTTGGCTCCCCGGCTGGTAAATACGGGGCTTTGTGGGGAGAGGGTGAGGGTTTGCACTGAGGAGGTGCTGCTGGGGGGCATTGAAAAGGAGCATTGTTGCCGGGCTGCCGGCGGAGGGATGGGTTCAGAGATGCATTCAGAAATCGCAGCATGGGGGCAGCTGCGGCCTGTCGGGGTGGGGGGATTAGTCCCATTTGGGAACTGGTCAATCTGCGTTTAAACAAAAATTAAATCTTTCTCTTTCAACCTGACAAGTATTGGGAGGAACAGGAATGACTAGGAAGGACCCAAAACAGATTTTCTTCTTAAGAGTGATAATCATCATACAAAGTAAGAAATGCCCCCTGTGAGAAACTTCACTGGAGTCAGTGGGGAAACTCCTGTTAACTTAAAAACTCTACTTTATTGACTTTCTACTTCGTATAGAGGGGTGTGGGGAGGACCCTTCCCTCTGGCCATGTTGGTGATACTGGTGTCTTTAAGGAGACAACATCAGATGTTTCTGTGTGTGCTTCAGGAATGTGGCTGTTACTCGTCTATGGATCTTTGCAGAAAATCAGTGGCTGGTAGAATCAGTGCATGGCTCTTCTTTGACTTTTTTTTTTTTGTCTTTTGAATTTAGGGTGCAGAGAGCAGATTGTGGTATTGGCCTGACCATGGTGTGCCCCACGAATGTGGCCATGCAGTCATGAGTTGGTGTATGGCAGTGAGTGAGTGCCAGGCTCACCTGTGTTTGGGTCCATGTATCGGTAGGAATTTTGTTGGTGTGGATTTCATATTAGCAGATGTGTGTGTGAGTAGATAATAATACCAGACCTAACATACGGAGTGTGATTCAGCTAAGCTTCGTGTTTATAAAACCCAGTGGGAGTTGTCAGTGCAGACCTGATCACCAACGCAGGGTGGATCCTGAAATGCCTCTTTGCTGCCGAAATGCAGGATGAGTTTGGGGTTTTCATGAAGTCATACAGGGCATAGGTTGGACCTACAACTTCTTTAGGACATTGCTTAAGGACGCTTTATTTAAAGTATCTGCAGTATCATGTGAAAGTATTTCAGAGGACTGTTCATGAAATAAGTGTAAGACAAGTTAAAATATGCTAAGATTCAATCAGTATTGCTCCATTTTTAAGAGGATTGCTCACAGACACAGGGCATGGTTAAATTCAAATCTGCTGTTGAAAGTGTCAAACTTTGTAAGATGGAAACGACTAAAATGTCATGGGCACTGAAATGGAAGTTCTGTAGATGTTCTGAGTTGCCACAGAGAGAGCACGGTACTTGTAGGGTGACAGCAATTCCTTTGAGAGGTTTAGTACTGCTCACTGCTGCTTCCCAGTAAGACTTTTCCACAGACGGGAATGTTCAGGACACAAAATATGCAGCCAGAGGAAGCTCACATACTCTATCAAGTCGTTTGAGAACAAATGAAACAATACAGTCTATTCCTGGAAGCATCTCGCATTTCAGACTTTGTGCCTGACAGAGCCCTTTCAACAGGTAAATTCCAGGATTTACCTGTGTCCCTGTGCCATGGCATTACTGGGATATCTTGGTGTGAACAGCAGTGAAGTGGTGCTTCTCAAAGAGTAGCATTCCTTCACCGCCACTTAGCTTCAACTTCAAAATTTTCTTGAGCAAGTCAGCATTTTAAAATGCCCAAATGTAGGTCTTGAGAATGAAAATTAAACCCATATATCATCTCTTAAGCTCCCATGCGCTTTCTGCATTGCTTGAGGGCTTAAATTCGACACTGGATTCTTCAGACAGATTTCTGGGGTGGAAGTTTTATGACTGACAGTAAAGATGGATTAAGAGACAATGAATGGGTTTGAAGCACACTGATTTTTCTTTTTGTGGCCTATATCCGTGAGTCTCAGCCTTTGTTAGCCTGAGACAGAGCGGAAGACATACCCTTCTCCCCTTCAGTCTTAATTACACCTTCTTCAGCTGCTACAGTTATGAGCACCCTTGAAAGGGCTTGCTGGTTATTAATGAATCAAGCAGGCCCTTTGGTCTGAGGCCAGCTGGCACATGGTGACCCGTGTCCTTTCGGTTAAAGGCTTCCTTCCTTTCTTCCTTCTCCTTCTGAGAATCAGGAAGCTGCAACCAAACTGCCTCCTGGGGATAGTCCCTGGCCAGTATTAACCCTTGTCTCGGTATTAACCCTTGTCTCAGAGGCTACTGGAGGGCATAGGCCAGATAATCCTAGGGTTGTACTCATGATTTAATGGAATTTTCTGTGAAAGAGCGCTTGGGTCTTTGTCCTGGCCCTGCTTAGCTTGCTGGGATAGCCTTGGCCAGAGGCAGACTGTCTGTGATGCTTTGGTGCTGGAACTGACTTGGGAACGGCAAAGACTCCTCACCTTAGTAGCAGAACCCAGCTTCCCTCTCCGCTCTTCAGGCTGGTGCTTGTGTACCTGTGTAATAGTGATGCTGGCAAGGACAGTTGTTCTTTCTTGCGTAGGAGGAAGGGGTCACAGGCCTCTGCTCATGTGCTTGTGGAAAGTCTAGCCAGTGTTTGGTTTGAAAATGCATGAGATGCTAAGGGGACTGGGGCATCTCAGTGATGAAAGGCTGGGAGCCCTGGGGCTGTGTAGTCTGGAGAAGAGGAGCCTGAGAGAGCATCTTTAGCTTATCAACAGCTAAAGGGTGGGGGACAAGAGGATGGGGCCAGGCTCTTGTCAGCGGTCCAGTGACAGGGCAAGGGGCACAAACTGGAACCCAGGAGGTTCTGTCTCAACATGAGGAAGAATGTGTTTGTCGTGAGGGTGCCAGAGCCTGGCCCAGGCTACCCAGAGAGGTTGTGGAGTCTCCTTCTCTGGAGAGATTCCAAACCCACCTTGGCTATGCAATCCTGGCCCCCCTGCTCTGGGTGATCCTGCTGGAGCAGGGGTTGGACGAGATGATGTCCAGAGGTCTCTTCCAACCCCCACCACGCTAGATTCTGTGAGAATCGGAGGTTGTTGTTTGTTATAAGCCTTTGGATGCTTTCAAAGGTCAGGGAGAACTAGTTTTCAAGGTTTTGGGTTTTTTTTTTAGTATGTACAAAGTAGGGTTTAAAACTCCTCAAGGAGTTCATTCCTGCTCAGGGCAGGATCCCACTTAATCTCTGATTTGTCTTTTCCCTGGGGTTGGGATTCCGCATCCAGTCAAGGCCGCAGACTGTCAAGGTTGTGTTTTGTCATGTCTTCTGAAGCTTGTTGAAATCTGGGAGAAATGGGAGGCAGCTGTGGGAGTGTATCAAAGGACCAGCTGCAACCAGTGTTGGGTGTAAAGTGATGGAGTTAATTTGTCCCTTGTGTGCTCCTGGTGTGCAAACTGTATCAGCTCCTTCTGGTGAATCTGCAAGCAGGAATCAGTGAGGTCTGATCCAGGGGAATGAGGGTCTGATCCCTCTCTTATTACAGGGACAAAAGCCTCTTCCCTTCCACAGTGCTTCTCAAACTGGACTGTCCCAGGACTTACAGGTGAATAAGGTTGGAAGGCACCTCTAAAGACTGTCTACTCCCAACACCTGGTCAAAGCAGGCTCAGGTGAAAGCTGTCCAGTACCATTTCAGTTCAAGGTTTGGATATGTCTGGGAACAGAGGACTCCACAGTCTCTGGGCAACCTGTTCTACTGAGACAGGAAAGGAGCATCTTGGAAATTCAGATCAGCTGAGAGTGGAGTCTAGCAGAGTGGCCACTAAAGACAAAAATTGCATGAGGATTGTCAGTCCAATAGCTTTTTTTTTCCTTTCTATTTTGCATATTCTGCTAAATTAAGCATTTCTTCTGTTCAGAAAGCTGCTCCGTCACTGCTGGTCAGACTCATGAAGAAGAAAGCCCGGGTTTCTGAGCACAGCTAATTCCTAGGAGCTATGGCATGAACCTGCCTTAGGAGAGGAAAACAAGGAGCTTTTGCTTGAGGGACCAGAAAGGGTAGCCCTGTTCCCTGCAGAATGTACATTTGTAGGTTGAAGAGTGATTTTGATGTTTTATGTGAAGTATCACAACACCTGCAACTATTTATCTGAGTCCCCTGGGACTGAAAGGCTTCACATACTGGGTCAGGATTCTCTAAAACCAGATCTGTGATACATATGGTGTGCAGAGCATTAGGAGCTGCCCACTGCCAGTGCTCACTGGCATTCTTTAGTCCTGGAGGACTCCCTGAAAAACCATATGGGCTACAGGGTAGAGAGAGGACTGAGATGATGCAGGGTTTTCTCTGTCGGAACCTGGAATTTCCTTCCTGTGGGCTGATGTCTCAGACTTAATATTATTTCAATATATTTATGTGCATCTCATTTCCTTTATTTTAGTGAAGCATAGTGTACATTGATGATGATCATCGCCAAAGGTGGATTACAGCTAAATGGAGCCCACATGCTTCAAAGTTGCAGGCTAAAGAAAGATAGGAATAAAAAAATTCTTAGTGTTCTCTACAGGGCGGATTCTTGGCCATCTTGTGCCAAAATGTCCAGCTCTGTCAGACAGGCATGTGGAACTACTAATAGGCTTGTCAATAAAGAAAAAAGGAATTTTTTGGTGGGGTTTTCTTCATTCAGTGCCTGAATCCAGTTTTTAAACATAGAAATGATTGGGTTTGGTGGTGGTGTGTGTGTGTGCATGCCTGCGTGCCTGCCTGCCTGCCTGCCTGCCTGTCTGTCTGTCTACTAGAGCAATGGATCAAGGTATTTTTGTTACTGTAGAATAACTTCAGTTTTCTTCCTGGAAAGTTAACAGGGGGCCTAGTAAATCTGTGGTGATGTCAAACTTTTGCCAGCTGCCTGTGGAACTGGTATGTGTTTTCAAATGGAGTTTAGTCACCAAAATTTTCTGAAAACCACTGTGGTTGTGATAGTTTTCTCACGTAACATGTTGATTCTCATCACATGTGGCACTGCTAAACAAATGGCTTCATTTTGTACCAGAGACTGAATAAGGAGTTTCACTGCAGAGAGCTGGAATTATGTTTGTGCAGCATTTCTGATGTTTCTTTGGGAGAGGTGATCACCTATTTGAGATAGAATCATAGAATTGTTTTGGTTGGAAAAGACCTTTCAGATCATCGAGTCCAACCTTTAACCCAGCACTGCCAAGTCACCACTAAACCATGTCCCTTCCAGGGATGGGGACTCCTGCACTGCCCTGCACAGCCTTCTGGGGAAGAAATTGTTCCTCATATCCAACCGCTGGTGCAACATGAGGCTGTTTCCTCCTGTCCTAGCACTTCTTCCCTGGGAGAAGAGACCAACTCCAACCTTTTCCAGCCTGGCTCCAACCTTCTTTTAGGGAGTTGTGGAGAGTGAGAAGGTCTCCCCTGAGCCTTGTTTTCTCCAGACTGAACAACGCCAGGTCCCTCAGCTGCTCCTCACAAGACTTGTGCTCTAGACCTTTCACCAGCTTCATTGCCCTTCTTTGGACACACTTGAGCACCTACAGTGCCTGCCAGTTTCTGTGAAGATGCAGAGATATTATACCATCTTTTTATTAAAAATAAACTGACATATCTAAGTGAGATTAAAAACTTATTGGAGAGGAACCTCTGAGGTTCAGTGTCTGCTGCAGCGAGCAGGTGCATAACATTGACCTTGGCTGCCCTGCCTCAGCTGTTTTCCCTGGTGTGTGCTGGAGTGTGGTCCTTGGCTGCTTCATCTTGCTTCTTGCCAGCAGGGAGGTGGCTTTTTGGGGCAGTTATGTCTCCCAGCTGCTGCTTGGTATGAGAAGATAAATAAGTGCTGCAACAGTGATGCAGCCCATGGAGAGGAGTGATGGACAGTGGGCTCTTGTACTGGTTTTATCATGTCCTGGTGCCTATTTTCAGTGCTGTCTTAGGTGTGAGGTGCTAGGATCCTGAAATTTAGCTGTTGAATTGCTACTCAGTGGAGTCTCAATGTTGGGGTGCATATTAATGCTATTAAGTCCCCTTCATGTTTATTGAGAGGGGTGTTTTTGCTCTTGAAAATTCTTCTTAAACTAATAGTGTCTGTTCTTGTAATCTAGCCAGAGTTTGAAATTGACACCATAGAATCACAGACTGGTTTGAGTTGGAAGGGACCTTTCAAGGTCATCTCCTCAAGCCCTCAAGCAGGGAGCAGGGATATCTGCAACTAGAGCAGGTTGCTCAAAGCCCCGGCCAACCTCACCTGGAATGGTTCCAGGGATGGGGCAGCGACCACCTCTGGGAAACCTGGGCAAGGGTCTCACCACCCTCAGTGTAACCCATAAAGGCAGGGACAAAAAGGTGCAAAGCTAAGTGAAAATCACAGTGGCTATGTGTACAAATCTCTGCACTAGAGAGTAGTCCTGGTAACCATTCGGAAGAGGCACCAGTATAACCACTTCTTGTAATCAAGCAAGGAACAACAGCCTAGTAGACCAGCGCTATGCTAATTTTTCCAAGTCTTATTCAATTAGATGTACTTGACTCACTCGCATAAATCAGCTTGTGAATGCTGCTGGCATTCACTCCAAATGATACATGCTTCTTCAGTAGGAAGTTCTGGATGGAGTTCCCATTTACTTGTCTCTGAGATGACTGGCTCCAGGGTTCTGGAAGAGCCTACCCAGACTCTTCTAAATAGGTTAGCAGAGAATAATAACTGCTTTTGGGTCTTTTGCCTCTTCAAATATTTTATTGCTCTGGCTGTCGGAGACTCTGGTTATGCTCATTTTTCAAAGCACTAATCTAAAATAAGTTCAGTGTTTGTGACTGGAATATGAAAATGTTGCTGCTGCTAAATGCCTTTTTAAATGTCATATTTTTACTTCAAGCAAGATTTAAATACAAATTATCATTGTTAAGTCTGGAAGTGGGTTTGTGATACATGGTTTATCGCTCCTGGCACACACTGGCTTCCCCCCTCACTTTATTTCTCACACAAACAACGTAGTTGTTGCTTCCACAAAAAGTCTTGTCAGTGAGTTGTTATTTCAGACTAGTGAGCTCATAGTGTCTGCTGGCAGAACTCCGCTCTGACTTCATGCAAATGAAGGCTTTTGCCAGGATTTTTTGCCTAGTACCTGAGCCTTGAAGGAAGCTCTGTTTTACAGAACAAGAATCAAGCTGCTATCCGTGGTGTTTTCAGCTGCTTTGACCAGCCTGGGTTTATATATGTGATGCAAATTTAAGCAGGGAGGGGGGCAGGGAATATGTGCTCAGAGCTAGACTGGGGCTGAGGAAAGCAGTCGTTTCTTTTCTATACTCAAGTTGTGAAACCAGTGGGGTGGTGCGAGTTAATTCTTTTTCCAATGGAGAGCTTCAGACACCTTCTGGTTTGCTATACTGTCTGCTGCAAGGTGCTTGCTGCACTTGGACTGGAAGAGGGTAGATTTAGAAATGAGGAAGAAGTCCCTCACTCTGAGGGTGGTGAGACGCTGGGACAGGTTGAGCAGGGACGGTGTGGATGCTCCATCACTGGGTGTCTTCCATACTAGGTTGGACAGGGCTTTGAGCAAACTGGTATAGTGGGAGATGTCCCTGTCTCTGGTTGGGGGGTTGGAACTAGATGATCTTCAAAGTCCTTTCCAACCCAGACCGTTCTATAATTCTATGATTACAGACTGCATCCTTATTTGAATGCACACTGCCCAACCACTGTGGAGCAGGTGGATTTAAAGTGCCAACAATAGCAAACATAAATTCATAGGTGAGGAGATTTTCTGAGGTTCAAATTTTCTGAGGTTCAAATCTTTCTCAATTTTTTACGTCTCCAATAGAGTAAGATCTCTAAGGAGAAGTAATTGTGTGTTAGATCAAACAGCAGTAATCAGACCAGTTCTTGTTGCTGCTGCAGAATGTGTGACCAAGTTGGTTACTACACATATGCATTTGGAACAGCCCACTGGTTCCAACAGTTTGGGCACATAGCTGGACCCAAACTCCAGCCTTTTCTGCTCTGGAGGATGTATTTCTTCCAGATCTACTGAACTGACAAAAGCATATTTCTTCCAGGTCTCCTGAAGTGACAGTGCAGATGGAGCTGTAAAGCTGTGCTAACTGTGGCATAAAATTTAAGAGTATACTTGGAAGAAGCCAAAGGAGCCAGAGAAACAGATCTCAGCTTCTTAGATCTTGTTTATCAGGTTGTGTGATCTGAACAGGTTAATGAAACACTTTAAACCAGAAGTTCTACCCAGCTGGTACAAAGCAGAAATAGTTCATACTGAAATGAGGTGCAAGGTGTCTGCTGCCTGTCACGCATGGTTAGGTCTGGAGCCTGAGAAATAGACTGCTAACTGAAAACATCCTCAGTGACGGTGCTAGCACAGAAACCCTTGGTTATCACAGAACCACAGATTGGTAGGGGCTGAAAGGGACCTCTGGAGATCATCTTGTCCAACCTCCCTGCTCCAGCAGGGTCACCCAGAGCAGGATGGCCAGCCACATTTGGAATGTCTCCAGACAAGGACACTCCACAACCTCTCTGGGCAGCCTGGGCCAGGCTCTGACACTCTCGCAGCAAAGAATTTTTTTCCTTCTGTTCAGATGGAACCTCCTGTGTTCCAGTTTATGCCCATTGCCCCTCGTCCTGTCACTGGGAACCACCAAAAGAGTCTGACCCCATCCTCTTGACCCCCGTGAGCCTTTTAACTGTTGATAAGCATTGATCAGATCCGTCTCGGGCTTTTGCTCCAGCTCAACAGCCTCAGGGCTATCAACCTTTCCTTGGCACAGGGATGCTCCAGTCCCTCAGCATCTTCATAGCCTCTGCTGGACACAGTACTCCAGAGGTGGCCCCTGCTTTTCCCTGTGGTGCATCAGGACATGGTTTAGTGGTCATGATAATGTTTAGTATGCAGTTGGACTTGATGATCTTGAAGGTTGTTTCCAACCTTGATGATTCTATGATTCTCTCAGGCAATGATTGAAAACCTGGCAGATATTTGAGAGAGCAGAATAGTTTCCCAAATGAGACAGAACTAGTCACCCAGGTTTTTCCTGAGGAAATTTACTGCTTGCCTTTATTTCATCTATTTAAGAAATAATTTATTTAAGATTGATTTATTCATTTCAGATTGATGCTGATCTTGCACCTCTGTTGCTGCTGTTATATGGATTTCAGATTAAACTCTCAATGGATTATTTGAAAGGCTTCAGAAAAAGGGCCTGAGACAGTTTCAGATGAAAAATAGAAAAAGGAAAAAGAGATAATTGGTGGGTGGTTTTTTTATGTGACAAGCAGGTGATGCTCAAATCTTTGAATGACTTTTGGGGATACTTTGCCTGTGGTATGTAATAGGTTAGATTAAATGATCTAGTGGATGCCTTTTGAACATAACTTCTAAGAAACTTATTAGCTTCAGCAAATAAATTAAAATAATTGGGTATTCAAAAAATCCATTTTTCCAGCCTTTGAAATTGCCTCAAAGCCCCAGGGAGCTCAGATGTCCAGGCATAGGAACACTGCTGGACAAATGCTGGGATGTGTGCAAGGGCTGTTTGGGTCAGAGAATGTCCCAGCTGGGACAGGCAAGTCTGCTGCCTGCAGATGTGTATGGGATTCTCTCCACCAAGGTCAGAAAGCATTTTTCCCCTCTCCTCCGTTGAGGAAAAATAACCCAGTGTTACTTCGAGAGTACTGCAGAGCTATTACCTTACAAGATTAGAGAAATATTGAGAACTCACTGGTTTTCTTTCTCTTCTCTTTAGAGTCAAGTCAACCATCAGCATGGCTCCAGGTTTCCATCAGTTTGAGGTCAAAATCAGTCTTTTCCAAAAGAAAATGCGTTTCGACTCTGGCATCTGTGATATGTCACGTGTTTGCCAAGCAGGAGCCATGTGTCCCACACATGTATGTCTGGGCCTCCCTCCGTCGGGGAAGCCATGTGGATTCCTGTGAGTGAAACAGCTCACACATGAAAGAGATTCAGATTCAGAAATTTTAGGTAGCCCAAAGGATTTGGAGTTTAAAAGTAGACACACTTTGCTTACACATAGCTCCATTTAGAGCTGAGGTTGCTGCTCGTGGAGTGGTAGTTCAGAATATCATGTTATTCTGTGCTCTTGGCTGTTTGAGATAACAGAAAAAAAAAATTTCCCACCTGTGTGCTGAGTTAGGCAGTAAAAACAAGAGATTGAGCTGCCTGATTTGACAGCTTGCTTAGAAACACACTCTTCTAAGTACAAAAAAGATGAAAGGGAGTTAATCCACCGGCTTAGAATCACAGCCCTTCCGCCTGCAAGACTGGAGCTGGGGAGGAGGCACCAGGTCAGAGCAAAGGAAGCAGCCTGTTGAGCAAGCAGCTCAACAGATTTGAGCCTAATTTTGAGACTCAGCAATAGTATTAAGTTGTGTTTAGCACTGTGGAGGCTGGAGTCTGTCCTCAGCACCTGGGTAGAATTCATCCCCTTGTTTCTTAAAGGTGCGTGCAAAGTATTCCTAATCCTGGACATGGTTTTGGTTGTTTCCATGTTTTTTCCCTTTTTATCTAACATGGATATTTCACTGCTTTAAAAAACAAATCTACAACCACAGCTCCAAAAAAACAGGGCTTTATTTTGATATTAAAGGCAAAATCCTTATACAGGGAGAGATGCTTTGCCTTGGAGCTTTTGAGAGTTTCTGAAAACCAATGTGGAGGACAAGTTGCTTTTGAGATTGACACAGCCACAAATTTACCACTAGTCTGACAAATACTCTGTGAATGTGTTAAGTAAACTGCTCTGCAAAAGCCAAATATCCGTAGTTTATTTCAGTGTGTATTTTGGAAGGAGCGTAGGCATTTTTTTTATCATTCCCAGCCCTGACACCCACTCCTTTTTTGTGACTTGTGAAAATCCACTAATCTCTTTGCTTTTGTTTCCCTTTCTGTAAAACAATTCTGCCTCAGTGCAGCGCTTGAGGGGGTTGAGACCTTTACCATGGATTTGAGGGGCCTCGGGGCATGCCCTCTAACCTGTTTTGTTAAGGTATGTTGAAGATGAGTACACTTCACCCTTCAAAACAAGGACACTGCAAAAACCATCCCTCACAGAAATTCAGAAAATTTTAATTGATAAGTTGACTATTTCATGCTAGCAAAGTGTTGTTTGGTTTCCTCCTCCCATATTCGGAACTCTCTCAGCCTATGAGGCGTTGCCACCTTCTCAGCTGCTTCTTCATCTGAAATGTGATGGACAAAATTACAGATGACTTTCAGGAAAACTCTCGGCTTGATATGTAAAGGTTGAATGTTTTTTTGTTTTTCTACTTGGCTGCAGGGGTTGTTTTTCTGTCTCTTACTTACATGTAAAACATTTTCATCCTTTTGCCAGCAAATATGACACAAGCCATGTATTTCGAAGCACTGGTATTTGTGCTTGAGGTACTTCCCATGCTTAGTGGTGGGCTTGGTAGAGTAGGGTTAAGAGTTGGACTCGATGATCTTAAAGGTCTTTTCCAAACTAAATATTTCTATGATTCCGTGATTCAGAGAGCCTGCATTTTCCAGCATAACTGGCTATTAGAGAAAAGTTAGGCCAAAATGAGGAAGTCTCAAGTACCATGCTGACTTCAGCAAAGTATTACTCTAAAATAACTTGCTCATGACTGTAAGTTTAGCTTAATGTCGTTAAGAGCAAAATTTATTGTAAGCTACTTCAAACCTTTTCCAGGGGAGGATAATGAAACTCACTGCGTTTGTTTGCTGCGAACTTGCAGGAGATCAAGAGAGGTGCGCTGTCTGGTGTTGTTAGATGCTACTTAGGATTTGCTTCATCTTGAAGGTCCCAAGGTTGGACTATTGAAGTGTTGGGGGGTTGCATATTCTGGGAGGGAAAAGGGCTGGTTCTATCTCCAGCTTTAACGCTTCGGTTTTGCCTTTTTATTGCTGATTCCTTGATCCCAGAATGCAGGAAGTTAAATGACCTGTGTGTTTCTGGCTATGTTCCTTTTCAAGGGTACTCTCAAGGTCTGATAAGCCCTAAAAAGGTGAAAATCTTGTATTCTTGACCCCGTGACTAACTAGAGTACTTTGGCTATTGTTCCAAGGCTAAAGAGATGACCTGACTCCCCAACCTTCCCCCCAGCTATAGTCACCCTGCTGATTGGGTAGACCTCTTCTCTGCAGCAGAGATGAGAGCTCTGTAGCCGTTTGCCATTCTATCATTTGGAGACAGTAACTAGCCAGTTGGAGCCGTGTCAAATATTTGATGTATTTATTTTCAATTTTCCTGCATTACCTTTTCTGTATGATTCTTTGTAATGTTAATGCAAATTGTAAAGCCAGTGCAGATGTCTTGAAGGCAGATCCTTCTGGCCTGCACCCATCATGTCCTTTCATTTCCTTACCATATGGCAAGCAGCAGCATCTTGGGATATACGTGTTGTGATCATTTTTAGCTGTGTGTTCAGCTTCTTTCATGTGGCTCCCAGCAGCAGCAGCTGTTGTAAACACCTTGGTATCTTTAGAAGGACCTGGAGACAGTGTTGGGTGGATTTTGTGCCTCAGACATCTCAGGAGCAGATGTCTGGTACACAGCTAATTTCTGCTATTGTGTTTTGAAATTTCTTTCCTTGTTTTTTCATATTGCGAGTCAGATCCAGAAGTGGTTTAAAAAGCATAAACTCTTTTCCTACAGTGGAGAGAGATGTTAGCCTATGACTTTTTGGAGGGCTGTAACATTTCCCACCACCCATGTACCTGAGTGGCTAAGAACGTGTGTCAGCATGTGATGATGTTAGACGGGATGAATAATGCAAATCTCATATCAGCTGTGATGTGACTTGCTTGTGAGATGGCACCCAAAGCTCTTGTCCTGGCTGTGGAGATAGTGCTGATCCAAGCCAGGATGCTCTTGGCATACTGGTTACAGCCAGCTGTTGACCAACACCACCAGGTCCTTTTCCACTGCACACTTTCCAGCCACTCTTCCCCTAGCCTGGAGCATTGCAGGGGGTCATTGTAACCTATGTGGAGGACCCGGCACTTGGCTTTGTTCAACCTCATCCTGTTAGCCTTGACCCATTGATCTAGCCTGGCCAGGCCCCTCTGTAGAACCTCCTGACCCTCCAACAGATTGACACTCCTGCCTAACTTGGTATCTTCAGCAAACTGACTGAGGATGCCCTCGATCCCCTTGTCTAGATTGTTGATAGTTATTGAACAGAACAGGCCTCAATACTGAGCCCAGGAGAACACCACTTGTGACCAGCCACCAGCTGGATTTAACTCCATTCACCACCATTCTGTGCCTGCCCATCCAGCCACTTTTTTACCCAGCAAAGCGTACGCCCAATTGGCAGCAGTGCTGGGGCATGTTGTGTGGAATCAGGCTGGCCAGACACCACACCATGCAGCAGTGATGAATCCTTTTCCTTGCCTTGCCACACGCTGTGCTCTAGACAAAGGCTTTAATCGACCCGTCTTGTGGCTGAGAGAGTGAGGATGACCTTTCTCTGCCTGCGGACTCAACAATGATCCTTCTTAAAGGTCACCCCTTAGGACAGCTCATTGCTTTGTGGGCTGTGGAAGAGGAGGTCCTCTGGCTGCAGGAGGAAGGGCAGCTTGCTTACAGATCAGCTTGAAAACTAGGCCTGTGCGGGGACCCCTGGGGAAGTACAAGCCAAAAAACGTGGCAACTCTTCTCCTTGTGAGGAACTCATTACAGATCCTTGGTAGACTTTTATTTGCTGTACCTCCTGGCCGTATTTTAAAAGCAGATTCTGTGTTAACACTTTCCATCCCAAAGGATGCTGATATGCTGGTACAGAGGCTGCAGAAGACGCAGTCAAGAAATTTACTTGTGATTCTCCTCCTCTGTGTCTGTACTAAATGTTCTAAATACCTGGGGTTCTATCATCCTTATGCTTTCCCAGTTTGCCTGTAGACACCCAGCAATTCATGGCCCTCCCAGGAAAGCAGGAGTGGTTGTTATGTGCCAGCCTTGATTACCTTGCACTGTAAGAATAAATTAAAGCTATTTTTAATGTCAGAAGTTATATGAGTTTCTAAGTGCACAGATGGGTTGTTGTGCTGCCTGCTGAGATCACGCAGTAGAGTTTTAGGTGGAAGCATTGATTCTGATGAGGGTGTTAGTATTGGTCATAGAATCCTAGTGTGGGTGGGGGTTAGAAGGGACCTCTAGAGATCGTCTTGTCCAACCCCCCTGCTCCAGCAGGGTCACCCAAAGCAGAGGACCCAGGATCACATTGTTCAGGCAGGCTTGGAATGTCTCCAGAGAAGGAGACTCCACAACCTCTCTGGGCAGCCTGGGCTGGGCTACAGCACCCTCACAGCAAAGAAGTTTCTCCTTATGTATATGTAGAACTTCCTGTGATCCTTCTAACACAAGAGAAAGGGGAATGATGTTCTGTCAGCTGAGTGTAAACCAAACACATTTTCCCTGTGGGAATGCAAACACCTCCGTGGCAAACTTTGACTTACTTATGATAGTGGGTTTTTTTAAGTTACCTTTTGCAAGCAAACTAGAAATAATCCACAGATGTGTGCTAATCACTGTTGGAAAGCTGGTGTTCCGGAGCTGTCCTGAAGTTGAATTCCTGTAAAAAGAGTCTTGCTAACTTTGCTTCTGCTTCTGTAAGTCATACCTGGTACAACACATGCACATACCTGAGATTGATGAAGGGAAGGAATTGCCCTTCCTGCCTGGGTTTAGATTTGTCTTTGTGTTCCATATCATCCACTCCTAGTGGTAACCTTGCAGATCATCAGAGTGGAACGAGATTCGCATGCATAAGCAATGAGGAAAAACTTAATTAAATTGTTGTTACTGCTTCTGCTGGTCCAAGGCATGCCTATCTCAGGGTCTAAACCTTTGAACTTGGCAAAACTCTCTGCATGAGAGCGTGGTAAAGAGAGAGATGTGCATTTAACAACACTACTCTGCACTTTGACAGCGGTGCTGGGCTTTCTCCGCGTGTCTCTAATGATCTATTCATCTGGTACATGCTCCTACCACAACCCTCTCCGTGCCCAGACAGTGAGTCCTTTCATGAAGGAGAAGTGCAGAGTCATATTTCTGAGTGCAAATTGGCCGGGGGATTTATTTGTAGTGGAGGCTCAGCCAAGCTTATTTCTCTCAACAGCCACACTGGGAGTGAGCCACACTGAGCTGGAACGGGGAAGGTGTAAGTGAATACCAGTGTGTACATCGCCAACAAACCAAGATGCTGAGGGGAGGAGGGGCACATTGGAGAATTGTAGAATTATAGAATTGTTTTGGTCGGAAGAGCCCTTTAAGATCAAGTCCAACCATTAACGCAGCACTTCCAGGTAATGCACAAAGCCAAGACTTCTTCAGCCAAGTGCTGAATGTCCTCCACTTTGTTGTCTCAGTGCCTTTCCTGATTAGACACTTCCATAGGATGGTGCAACAGAAATACAATACTTTGCACTGGGCCCATCAGCCCGCATGCCACAGGAGCGCTAAGAAGAATCCCAGCCCTCTGGAAGCTGATAGGATACTTCTCACCAATGCTGATATTGCCACTGGGAGACACTTTGCTGAGGCTGCTGCACTTGGGTGGTCCTGAACTTAGGATGGTGGCTGAGCCCAGATGATACCTGCGTGTAGCTCCCCTTTTCCAAGCCTTTGTGGACAGAGACAGATTGTTGCTTCTGGCGGAATGGATGTGTACCCATGGGGCATACACATGCCGCAGCTTTTTCTGACTCTGTGAGGTGTTGGTCAAGGGAGTCTTCTCAGGAGGAGGGCACTAGGGTTGCAGAAAAGCACGAGGTTCTCCAGCAAGCTGTTGCACTGTGATACAACTA
Organism: Todus mexicanus; assembly: GCA_013389965.1. Taxonomy (NCBI): domain Eukaryota; kingdom Metazoa; phylum Chordata; class Aves; order Coraciiformes; family Todidae; genus Todus; species Todus mexicanus. Next base: position 82,184 of record WEIS01058162.1, read on the forward strand.
CTGTTCATAAAGCCTACAGAGGTGGAATTTTGCAAGCTGTTGCTCAGCAAGTGTATACCTGAATCCTTAAGTCTTCCAGACCTGCTGAACTTGAAGATACCTCCTAGTGTTTTCAGAAATCACTGCACATGCACAAAATGTTTTACTGTTAAGGTTTGCTGTGTGATATCTCTGTGCACCTGAGTATGTAGGCAGGTACCAACTTGTTGGAGTCTGGGTCTGGAGTGCTCAGTGCTGTTTTCCTGTTGATGGTCCTGTTCAGCCTGCAGCAACAGCAAAGGAATTCCTGGTCCACTGGAGGGGTGCAGGGTCTGGATGGAAATCAGCCCTAAATGCAGAGCTGACTTCACATAGATATGTTGGGGTGACACTTCTGTTGGTTGGTCTGCAGAGGGCAGGGGGTTTGGAACTATAGATGATCTTTGAGGTCCCTTCAAACCCTGACAATTCTGTGATTTGTGGTTCTGTGGTTTGGTTGCTTTGAGTTTATACCTGTGCTTTCAGCAGGAGAAAGTCTGATCTGAAAATGAATGCAGCCCACGCATGCTGATGCGTGACAGTGACATGTCTGCATTCCTTATGCTCCACCTGCATAGCTGCTTGAAGGGCAGGCTTACATTTTTGGAAAGATAAATGAAAATTTTACACTACTGAATAGAGTGAACAGCTTTCCTCAAACATCGAAAGGCTGGTGAGCATCTGAAGATCACTGGGGGTGAAAGAAATGTGCTGTGTATTTTAACAGTGTTTGTGTCAGGCTTTGTATCCTCAGCCGCCTTGCTTGTAGGAGGAACATTTTATGGTCTGTTCTTACATTTCCTTTGTGGTTGTTTCCTACTTTGAAGCGGACTCTTCTCCAAATGCTGAATTTGGGGATTGTGTCAAAGAACGCTGTTAGTAGCACTCACTGAGCTCTTCCTCTCTCTTGTTCTCCTTTGTTCCAATTTTATGTTTCTTATGGCATAAAGCAAAGCTGGCTGAAAACCGTTGGGAAGGGTTCCTTTATTGTTGTGTATCAGCAAGATTTGCACATGAAAAGGTCAATTATTGTGTAAACCTCATTCTGGTATCACACAAAACACACTGGTGGTTTCCACATCACACAGCAGGCTCTTGACTGGTAAAAACCTGAATTTTCCTTTGCTCCAGAATTAGCTTGGTATGTTTCTTATTGCTGCTTGAACTCCTGATGAATGAGAACTTAAAATACTCTGTTACCACTTCTTATTTTCTTACATTGTTTCTGTCAGCCTGCACTGGACAAGTGATGAAAAATCACTTTTATTTTCAACCATTTAATTGCACAGTATTTAAGTTGCCATAAAGAATGTTTCTATGTGCATTTAAATGACTTTGATTTAGTCTTATAGGATATGATTAGAATGAGAATCCATTCATTTTGGAAAGGAAATCATATTTGATCTTTTAAGCCAAGAGTACCTAAAAATGTCTTGCTGGAAAGGTGCATTCTTAAACACCTGTCTCAACTGCACAATTTGCTTATATTCAGCTAATCCTGTTCTCTCCAGGTTATTGTAATCTTGAAATAAGGATTCCGTCGAAGTAAAATAAACTTGCCAATCTGTAGCGGCACTACAGTTAGGTCAACAAAAGAGAACTCTTGGTTTGCAGTAAAAATGGCAAGTGTTTGACCTTCAATGTGAGCTCGGAAAGAACATGAAGTCAGGAAAAGTCAAGGAAGGTAAAGATGCAGAGAGGTATTTGATTTTCTTTCCCAGTGTGTCAAAAAATCTACTTCTACACATAAAATATTGAGATTTTCAGAATGTAAAACTGTAAAGAGCTGCCCTGATGAAAGCTCTCACTGGGCAGTACGGGAGTAGGCATTGTGTCCTTACTGATACTTGTTGGGCACGGCTATGACTTTGGGAGAGAAGGAGAAAAGAAATCAAAACCATCGAAATCCCCAAAATAAAAAAAAAGTAAGCCACTGGGTGAAATGACTTGAGTCTGCCTTTCTCCAGTACTGGACATCTAGTGGTCTGAGGCAGGCTGTGGGAGCCTTGCACTCATCCTTCTGTAAGCTTGGTATGGAGACTGAGAGCTCTTCAGATGTTTCTATTTTGGGAGACGCTTGGTAATGTGGTATGGGCCCACATTCAGTGTGTCCACTGAAAAATCAGTGATACCGAGCAACTAAATTTCAACAGATTCTGCCCTTTAAAACCTCTTTGGTTTTTCTTACCAGAACCAAGAATGTTTCTAAATACCAGTGTTCCTTCCCAGTAGCTTATACACTTTCATTAATCTTGAACAGCTGCATGAGCTGGTGTCTCAATTATTGTTGCTGGGAGCAAGCTATCCCTTCAGAAACTGCAGAACTCTTGCAATTAATTCCTTGTTTGAGCAAATTGATTTCAGAGGCTGATTCTGTGCCTGTGAGATTTCCTGGACTTCTCTTACGGGAGTTGTTCCCTTGAAGCCCAGTTTTCTTGGAAATATTCACAAGACCATATGCAGGTGTTTTTTTGTTTCTCTTAAAGCTTTGTATACAGTGGGGTGACCACAGGGAGAACTAAAGCAAGACGAAGAGAGAACTTGGATTGAAGCAGTAGGAACCTCCTTTGTGCTACAAGAAAATCCCCCTTGCACGGGTGCCAGAGAAGCTGCTAAACATGGATTTTTGACTATTGGCATGAGGTAGCCACAAGCAGCCCTAACCTGGTGGCTTTTCTGGGGAGATACTGATTTCCCCACTGTGTCTGTGCCCACTGGGCTTCAGCACACACCCGTCATCTTGGAGATCTGCAGATCTTGCAGAGTGAGGGACGAGAAAGTGAGAGATTTCTTGAGGTAGTATGGAAAGAGCAAAGATCTTGCGGTGTGTGAGTATATGTACACACTACATACATCTGTGAATCATTCTCTTCCTTGGACTTGGAAGGGTTTTGAAGGTTTAAAAATCATTGCTACTGCCAGCAAAATCCATTATCCACAAGCTGATGAAGGGCATGGGGAAAGAGTTAGAGAAGAGACATATTTGTTGCATTCCTATAGTGTGAGGTCCTGTTGTTGTCCGGCTGCCCAGCCTGGAGAGTGTTACTGCTCTTGTTACTCCCTCCACACTCCCACACAACTCCCAGCCACTGATCTGGGTTCAGACCACCTCTAACTGAGACCGAGTTAAAATAATTAAAAAACAAAAGGAAGTACTTCCAAAAATCTGTCCTTAATTAAGGAAAACCCCAGAACAAATGCCAAGTCCCTAGGAAGCCAGAAAGTCTTACGCATACATCGAGATTTTAACAACTTGATTCAATGCTTAAACAATTCTTCAAACATGGGCCTGAATGTTCAGTCCTTATTAATGAAGTTCGTGAGCTTAATTGTGCTAAAATAAGTGGCAGCGAGGAAGGTTTCAATCTGTTCCCAGCCTCTGAACTGCATTGTTGTGAGCCAGCGTAGTGGCATCTCATTGTATATTATCCTCTGATCCCATTGATCTCTCTGAAATTTGAGGTGCCAAGTCTCAGATTCGTAGATGCAAGGTAGTGCTGGAAGTCCAGGGACCAGCACAAATACATAATTAAAAGAAAATGGTTTCTTAACTGAGCCTCCTCAGTGCTGAGTGAACAAGAGACATTTCTGTCTGTTTTTGGGGGAGTGCTTGAAAAGATAGTGGGTCCTGCTTGGTTTGCTGCGTTTTTGAGAAGATCCTGAGCAGGAGACCGTTAAGTGCTTCATAGTAACAACTACACATGCTCCTCTGGTAAAGAAATATATGTTCACAGCTGCAAAAAAACCCCACTAGTGTCTGGGAAATTGGGGTGTACTGCCCAGCTGGGTGCTGAAGAGCTCTTGTGCATCAAGCTGTGCTGGAAGCAGTAAAAGCCAGCTGATTTGGGGTGGGTAGCGTGCTGAGATCCTCGGGGGAAGGCGATAGAGCCATAGCTACGAAAGCTTTGTCTCAGGCAGTTGTAATGGTGCAGCTGCTTTCTGGTAGTTCTCCACTGCCTTGGCCAGGCTCCATCTCACTGGGCTTCAGAAATGTTTTGCCTCATCTTGTTTTTGAATTTATTTCCCTCCCCTTTAGGATTCATACCTTCTCTTCCACTCTCTCCCAGCTGCACTGTTTCCTAGACAAGGTAATTCGTCACTGATTCATGATGGAAACTGGCAGTTTGATGGGGTTTTATGTTTTGAATTGGTTGTCTAACTCTGGCAGCATTCAAACAAAAAGTCAGGGAGAAATGACTCGTCTGTTACTTTATTTACTGCCTGTTTTGGGAAATCCAAATCCAAATTTGCATTTGACTCATGCTTGTACTCTCTTGCTGGGTTTTGTGTTCTTTTTGACGGGGCTGAATTCACACCCAGAATAAGCACAACCATCACTCAAGGTAGCCTCTGTGACACTGAGCTCAGTTCTTCACTGAGACCAGGAAGCTTCTCAGAGTCTGAACAAGATTCAGACCCTGGTGTTTGTTTTTGTGATCATTCAGTTTGGAACTAAAATGCAAATGAGGTTATATATTGCTTGAGAAAAGTTCCAAACTTCATTAACCAAACAGAGAAGAAGAGAAAGGGAGAAAAGAAACAGAGAAAAGTCACCACCGTGGATCCAGCACTGTCTCATATGGTCCGTGCAGTCTTCCAGGAGCAGTGGCAGCTTGGCTTTGCCTGCGGCTGCTCTGGCCGTGCTCCGGCAGCGGTGACGAGAAAGAAGAGAAACAAAAACTGAAAAAAAAAAAAATTAAAAAAATTTAAAAAAATGTTTTCCAAGGGTGGGGCAGAGCTTCTGGTGGTGGGAGAGTGCTATAGTCGTGGGTCTCTGCCCATCTGAGAAGGTCCCTCAATGTCCACACAATGATTGTGTGGTACCCTGGATAGCCTGTGCTCATACCCAGGCCAGACATAGGCAGTCTAATGGTGGTGTTTGAGACAAGACAAAAATTCTCTGAACCACCTCTTACAGAGAGTTCTTTGAGCTGCCCAAAGTGACTGGAAGCCGAAGGCTTTTCCTGCAGGATTGACTCAAAGACGAAGCCATTTGGTGACAACACTTTTCTGTCTCCAAGGCTTCATCAGAGAGCACAGACTGGCCAGATTCCTGATGAGGGTTTATGCTTGTGGGAGCTAGCTTCTTTAGGAATAACTGTAGGAAATAAGGTGGAAAGTGGCAGGTTAAGTGGTCTCGCTGGACTTTAACAAACAGTGGGAGAGCTTGACCTGAACTCCTGCATTCCCCATGAGTCTGTGTCATCTCTAATAAAACAGGAAAGGTAGAGCTCTATGGGTTAACCCCTTCCCTTTCTGTTTCACTATCTCAGGTGTGTGAAAGCATGGAGGGGTTCAAGGTCCAGCCTGAGTATCGGGACATCTCTGCTAGCACAGATGAAGAACACAACATGCAGAAATACGCTGCCTCCATCACTGTTTTGACGTGTAACCTCTCTGGATGCTTCATTGCTGCTCTGTTCTGTAGAAGATGGCCAAGGGGAGCTACTGGTGCTTTTGTCACCAGTTCTATGCTATAGCTGTGAAAAGTGATCTACTAATAGGCTTTCCACTGAGTTTGGGCTTCGCTTTGGATGAGGCCCTGGGGATTTAGGGCATGTGGCCAACCTATGGCTCTTGTTTCAGTGAAACTCAGTATTGGACTATATCCCGTAGCAAGCCTTGTGGGTAAATTGAATCCCTGGCTGCAGGCAGAGAGAAACAACAGCTAAAATGGGTATCTCTTTTTTTTTTCCTGGGACTCGGTTACATACTCAACTCAGTCCTGCAGTGTGCAGAAGCAGCACGAGCCCTGGAGAGCCGTGAATATCCTCTTGGTATGAGCCATTCTCAATGTAGATGCAACCAGCAGCATTATCCTGACCAGCATCGTCCATGCTGTGTGCTCAGAAGGGCCTACCTGAACCTGGATGTCTGAGTTTGGCTCTTGTAGCAGTAAAAGAACGCAACACGCTCCTTGAACCCTACAGTCCTCAAAACGCTAATAGAAAGGGAGAAGATCTTCTCTCTAGCTCTCATTTTTGAGAGGTAGCTACCTCGGGTCCTGACTCCATTTCGCAGTACACGCTTCCTGAACTTATCCCTATTTGAAGCGCCCCATCCCTTCCTCATTGCCAAAGGGAAAAGCTGGTAAATGTTAATTCTGTAGGAAAATTACTGCGGGACCCTGGCCATAGAGTTTCCCGCAACTTGTGTTGCAGCATGACCTGTACTCAGGCAAGCCAGAAGCACACAGGGTTGGTTTTGTCCTGCAGTAATTTTCCTACACAGATGGTAAAGGTGAAAATTTCCTCCCCTGACCCAGTGCCTGAGGTAAATAAGCTGTAAATAGCTTGGGAGAGCAGACTGGGATGGGAAGAAGTGAAAAAGTGATTTTTATTTTTATTCTTCCTTTTTTGGAGGAGGAGAACCATCAAAGCCTAAATTAACTCCCTCTTGCAAATATAGTTTGAGGAGATGCTATCGGGCTAAAAATAGGAGCAGTTTGTAAAAGGAGACGTTTTCCTTATACGCTGCTACTCACACATTACTTAATTAAAACAGTAGGTAGTAGGTGCTTAATGTTGCACTTATTCATGGTTCTTGAGCTTTTTTGGGGAGGGGGCACTTTGCTGAGCAGGACAATGAGGGCTTCTGTCTGTGGTAAGACTGCTGGTGAAAGCCAAAATAAATATTGAAGTGGTTATAGTTACATCAACATAAGCCCCTATATGGACATTCTCATGCAAACATTTCTAAATTTCAAGTTCTATTTATTGGAAATGGGTTTAAATCTGAGTGGAAAAAGCTGCCATGTTACTACAATAGGAGCGCCCATCAGGAGATCTGTTATTGTTTAATTTATTAAAGTTTCTGTTCTGAAAAGAGTGGCAGGAGTTTAAAATTTTCCTTGTTACTCCACCAGTCTTTCCTGGTTGTGTCACACAGGCTTCAGGTTGTCAATCTTGCAGAAGACCTTTTTTCTTTTATTAAGTTCTAGACATTCTTAAGCTCTTTAACATGAAGTTTCCTCCTTTGTAGTGCGGATGTCATTGATGTGACCTGTCCTTTTTGAAACCCACTGTTTGAGTCTTCTCCCCCAGTTACTAGTTGTTGTTGGCTTTGAGTTGAGACTTGCCTGTAGGGAACCTCTTGAAATGCATCAGGTCCTGCAACTGAGAAGGAAAAACCCTTTGCAGTGATGCAGGCAGGGGAGCAGCTCTGCTGGAAAGGCCTCAGGAGTCAGACTTGTCCATCCCTCTGAGTACTCAAAGTTTGTAGGATTTCAAAGTACTTGGAATGGGGAATATCCTGATGTGCGTCTTACGGCTTGAGGACCGCTTGCTGCCAGTGAGAAGTCCTCACTTTTTTTATTTGCCTGTTTTTATTGTGCAGTGGTTGTCACTTAAAAAAAAAGGGGGGGGAGGAAAAAAAAAGAGTATGTACCTGTTTTTCCATACAGTGGTATTGCAAACACCATAGCTGCTGGGTTTTTTCTGGGGGAATAGGTGGAGCGGTTTTAAGTGCTGGTTTTGTTTGATCTTAAATATGAATTGTTCTGAAACAAATAGTGCTAATTGCCTTTGAGAATGACTTAGGTTGTCGGGTTTTTCATTGGGTTGTTTTTTGATTGGGTGTTTTTTGAGGCTCAAAGCTGGAAAAACAAAGCTTTGCCAAATTGCTAGTCATAGGGCATGTTTCATCCAGGGTGTGACAAACTTTATGGCCGTTGAGAACTTCTTGGGCTTAGAAATGCTGCTGGGTGGATAGTCTGGGAGACAGCAGTCTTGCTTTGTGCCAGAACTTTGTCTCATCAGTGTCTTCATAAAGGTCTACTGGGCTGTGAATTTACCTTATGCATAACACTGTTATATCCTGGGCAGTAAAATGCCATTTTTCTTGTAGCAATTTTCTCCTGGGTAGATCTAGAAATTCCTCCAGGCTCCCATTCATGTGTCTCACTTCTGTCTGGAGGATGGTAGCTTCTGGAATGAATTTTGTCAAGGGCACGCTGCCCTACCAGAAACAGGATGGAGAACCCCAGGTTTTGGGGAGGTCTAACTGACTGTTGGGAAACTCTTTCCCTAGGGAGCCCTTGTCAGAAGGCAAGATCAAGTGGTTCCTTACAGGAAATGGAGACAAAGATGTGACAGGAAGAGCATCCTTCAGCAAAGAAGGACTAACTGTTGAGGTCTGGTAGCTATTGAGGGCAGAGCTGTAGTAACTCTGTCAACCACTGCCTTTCAAATTTAAGCTTTCTTCTGCTAGTCAAAGTTTTTGGCTTTATGAAGGAGCTCTGAGCAATTGAGAAAACAGCCTTTTATCATGTTAGCACTTTTCCCTGAGGTTTAACAAGTCTACGTATTTACTTTTTTTTGTCAAGGAAATTGTGTTTCGTTTGTAAACTTTGGGTTTCCATTGCACAGCCCTGCAAACGCTAAGACATTTTGGGCTTGCGTGTGCACCAAGCTGAATGGAGAAGAACCTCCTGGCTGTAACAAGGGAGCAGCCAGCATAACACTGAAATTCATTTGACATGCACACAGCTGAAGCTTCCTCACTAAATTTGCAGACAACACCAAGTTGGGCAGAAATATTGATCTTCTTGAGGGTCAGGAGGCTCCACAGAAGGGTCTGTCCAGGCTAGATCAATGGGCTGCAGCCAAAGGGATGAGGTTCAACAAGGCCAAGTGCTGAGTCTTGCACTTGGGTTATAAAAACACCCTGCAAGGCTCCAGGCTGAGACAGAGTGGCTGGAGAGCACCCACCTGAAAGAGACCTGGTAGTGGTGGTTAACAGCTGACTGAAGATGAACCAGAATGTGCCCAGGTGGCCAAGAGGGCCACTGGCATCTTGGCTTGTATCAGCACTTGTGGGGCCAGCAGGACTAGAGCAGGGATTGCCTGCCTGTACTTGGCACTGGTGAGGCCACCTCTCATATCCTGGGTTCAGTTTTGGGTGCCTTACTCCAAGGAGGATATTGAGGGGCTGGAGCACGGCCAGAGAAGGACAATGAGACTGGAGAAGAGTCTAGAGCACAAGTCTGGTGAGGAGTGGCTGAGGAACCTGTCATTGTTCAGCCTGGAGAAAAGGAGGCCCAGGAGAGACCTTGCTCTTGATGATTCTCCGATAGGAGGTTGAAACCAGATGGGGTCAGTCTCTTCTCTCAAGGATCAAGTAAAAGGACAAGAAAAAAAGGCCTCAATTTGTGCCAGGGGAGGTTTAGGTTGGATTTAAGGAAAAATTTCTTCTCTGAAAGGGTTGTGACACCCTGGAAAAGGCTGCCCAGGGCAGTGGTGGAGTCCCCATCCCTGGAGGGGTTTAAAAGATATGTAGGTGTGTTTCTGAGCTGCATGATTTAGTGGTGAAGTGCTGGTTTGACAGCTCAACTTGATAATCTTAAAGGTCCTTTACCAGCTGGGAAGAAGCGAAGGACCTAAATCTCTTGTTAACAGGCTTCCTTTGTGCTCTTATTTTCCCAGGGCGGCCACCGACCACAATGTTGATAACACCACAGCAGTCCTTAGAGAGTGGCTGAAGAACGTGCAGAACCTCTACCACGATGTGGAGTGGAGGCCGATGGAAGACCCCAAGTGAGTAGAACTGCAGTGAGGGGCTGACTGAAGCTTTTTGGATGTATATGTCAAATTTTCCAGATTTTCTGCTTGCAAACCAGGAGTTGCACTTAAAATTAAAAAAAAAAAAATTGTGGGGGAAGGGGCTTGTCCAGTTAAAATTGTGGTCTTCTGGAGCCTTTAAAAAGATCTCTGACTTTGGTGAAGCAACTCATGCAGAACTTCAGAGAAGAACATATTTTTCCATTTGGTTGTTTAGCTTTTGCAGCTGCTTTCTTTGCATGGTAAACAAATCACATCAAAAGCTACAGGGAATAAAAAGTATCACTGTTTATTTGTAAAGAAGCAGAGAAATCGTGACTGATTCCCATAGTGAAAAAAGCTCTATCCGAGATATCAAATATTCAGTAAATTCTGAGCCAGAGAACTGGATTTAACCCAGTATATTATACCTTTGCATGATCATTGCTTTGAAATATGATGTAGGTGTGTTGGATTTTTATTATTTTATCTTTTTTTTTTCCCCTTAAGATCAGCTGTTCCCAGGTTTGTTCTGTTTTCCATCAAGGAAAAAGTACATGAGTTTCTCCTTTCTTGAGTTTTGGTTTTACTTTGAAGGTCCTCAGTGCAGAGGTGGAGCATCTGTGATGCAAACCCCCAGGGAATGCTTGTTTTATTGACTTTTATTCATCTTCTAGTTGGAATTGAGTTTTCTTAATCCAGTCAAATTTTTTTTAAATAAAGTTTTGTTAAAAGATCTTTAAATTTTTAGCTCTTTCATTGGTACTGTTTCAAAGTCCTAAATTTTTATTCCATGTGGGAATCTGTCCCTAAGTTTCCTACTGTCTTTGATTCAAAGCATTTAATTTTGGACCTGATTCTGAAAACAGAGATGTGCATATAACTGATGAGGCTCCTGGGGTTGGGTGTTTGTAGATTTAAGAGCTGTTACTGGGATGTGTTAACAGTTAGCAATAACGCCCAGACCCTGAGGGAATCCAGATTGCCTTCATCTTCACATCCTCAGCTTTGCTGATTCCACTGGGCTTAAGGCAGCTGCCTTTACAGTCTTAAAGCCTAGCGGGGGACAGATGACTTCCTAATAGAGGGGGCAGATGAGGTAAATCGGCTTCGGTTCATTTTGGTGGGGTAACTTCTGCTTACATCAGGTGAAGACCTACCAGTGCAGAAGAAGCTACTGGGTCTGATAGTGCTGGTTTGCTTGTGGCCGCCTGGTCCGCAGGAAAGGCTGCAGAGCTGCTTGTTCTCCAGTCCCCTGTGTACACATGAAACTTGGAATCATTCTCCCTTAAAACCACTCCTAGGTTGTGTGAGGCGACTCTGTTTTTCTTTTGGAAAGAAGGCAACATGGGAACTCTTTTCTTTTTTTGACTAATGTAATATGGATCAGACATGAGTTGTCACCTTCTTTTTTTTCTTTTCTTTGCTAGGTCTTACCCAGAAGAAATTGGTCCAAAGCATTGGCCAAGCTCCCGATTCACTCATGTGATGAAACTCCGACAGGCTGCACTGCGTGCCGCACGAGAGAAGTGGTCAGACTACATCCTGGTAAATACAAGGTCCTCTTTTCTGCTCTGCCATAGTGAGGCCACCTCTGGAGTATTGTGTCCAGTTCTGGGCTTGCCAGTTCAAGGGAGACAAGGAACTGCTGGAAAGAGTCCAGTGGAGGCTATGAAGATGCTGAGGGGACTGAGGCATTTCTGTGATGAGGAAAGAATGAGAGGCCTGGGGCTGTTGAGCTGGAGAAGAGCAGCCTGAGAAGGGATCTAATCAATGCTGATCAATAGCTTAATGGCCTGCAGAGGTCAAGAGGATGGGACCAGACTCTTTTCAGTGGTACCCAGTGACAGGACAAGGGGCAATGGGCACAAACTGAAACTCAGGAGGTTCCATCTGAAGAGGAGGAAAAAAATATTTTCTGTGAAGGTGCCAGAGCCTGGCCCAGGCTGCCCAGAGAGGTTGTGGAGTCTCCTTCTCTGGAGAGATTCCAAACCCAGTGGGACAATGCAATCCTGGGCCCCGTGCTCTGGATGATCTTGCTGGAGCAGGGGGGTTGGATGAGATGATCTCCAGAGGTCCCTTCCAACCACACCACACTGTGATTCTGTGTAAAGCTTTTCAGATAAATCGCTCTTATACTTGGGGCTGCCAAAAAGTTTCTTCTCCATCTCAAGACAAAGCTGTCCTCAGTGAGATGCTGTGTGTTGTTTCATGATTGATCATGATCTTTGCAACTGGAGTGAGACGTCACAGAATCATAGAATGGCTTGTGTTGGTAGGGACCTCTAAAGATCATCTAGTCCAACTGCCCTGCAGTAAGGAGGGGCATCCTCAACTAGATCAGGTTGCTCAGAGCCTTGTCAAGCCTGACCTTAAATGTGTCCAGGCATGGGGCCTCCACCACCTCCCTTGGCAGCCTTTTCCATTGTTCCACTTCACTTATGGTGGAGAACTTCTTCCTAATATCCAATCTGCCCTCTTCTGGTTTAAAACCATTGCCCCTTGTCCTATTGCTGGAATGAACATGCCCCTGGAAAACAGGTAGCCCCTGCTACAGATCTCTGGGCTTTCTTCACAGGGGTCAGGACTGAATATAGTCCTGGTGGTGGTTAGGTACCTGCAAGCATACTCTAGATTGAAACTCCACTGGTTATTGATGGAATGCAAGGAGTATAGTTCTGCAGAACAGTTGTGGTTGGATGGGTGTCTTTGGTCACCACAGCAGAAGTTAATGGTAGTGTTCCTACAGCCTCTGAACCCATCAAGGGTGCGAGGCCAATGTTTAAGATTCCTTCTGGTTTCTCTTCACAGAACGAACTTATCCTGAATTTTCAGCAGTGGTCTTTTCTGTCACAGCTCCCTTGCCCCTGTGCTGGAGTAATGTTGAGTAGAGTCAGAGGGAAGCTCCCCATCTTCTCCCGTCTCATAGCTTTGTTACAGGGGCAGCCACTACTGGTTTTACCTATAACAGTGATGTACCCTATGGTATCAAAACTACCAGCTCAGGGCTTTTTGGGGTTTTTTGCCAACCTCATACCTCTGGTTGCCTTGTTTTCAAGAAAGTGCGATCTAATAACAGATTTCTTTTTCTCTTCCCCTCTTCCTTCCCTAGTTTGTTGATGCAGATAATTTACTGACCAACCCACAAACTCTGGACCTGATGATAGCTGAAAATAAGACATTGGTGGCACCAATGCTCGAGTCTCGCTCTCTCTACTCTAACTTCTGGTGTGGCATCACCCCCCAGGCAAGTGACCATGTGAACAGTGCTGAGTGACTGTGCAAGCTGTGGTTTCAAAGGCCTCCTGCCTGATCTCTGTGAAGCAGTAGGTGCTTCTCTTCTATGGGCTCTTCTGTCTGCTTTTGTAGCGTCTTTCTGAAACGGAGTTGCTCTATCTCTGAGACATGCAGAGGTGTTGTTACCATGCAGCGAGGTGTCAGGCAGTCACCTCAGCTTACACCTCTCTCAGTGATGGCATCCCAGATCTTGGGTGGGTATCTTCAAAGGCCTTCATTTTTATGGGGAAACCAGGAATAAGAGCTGAGAAGACATTGCAGTCTATTAAATGTCTTTCAGGCTTTGTTTTCTAACTGAGCTGTAGGTCCTAGTAAAGCAGTACATGCCCCGTATTGGGTGTGCAGGCGTAGAGCTGAAACTTGCTTCTTTATCTGAGAAACGCTGAATCTGAAGGAAGCTGAGCTTGCTTAGCCAAAAATCCTGGGAATTGATTTAGTCCCACTAAAGACATAAAAAATACTGATATACACACCAGAATTTATGGTTCTGTGTTGTGTGTTGGCCTTAGAACACTTTAGTACATAATTTTAGACTAGCTTTTCTGTATTGTGACGCTAACCTGAGAGGAAATAACTTTTTTTTTTTAAAAAAAATACATCCCTCCATTGTGTATAGGTTATTTTTCTCAGAGGTAAAAAAGATTTATGCAGTGGGGCAACACCCTTCGCCTTGTAGGGAGTGTGTGTGCTGAAGAGAGTATATAAAGGGTGCTGGTGTAAAGGACAGAAGTGCTGAATTAGTTTCATGTCACCTTTCAAATTACATGTACTGCAGAAAGCATCAGATACAAAAATGTTGTGTAGTAGAAATAGCATTATTTGTAGAATCAGAACAAGGTTGAGCTGTCACTTTGCAGGTTGATCCACATCACTGTGGTGTGTTGACCCCAGATTGGAAGGGCAAAAGCAGAAGAAAAAACAACAACACAAAACCCAAACCCAGAAGCCCTCATGAGTTGATATAAAGACAATTTAATAAGTGAAGGGGAAAAAAATCCCCAAACAAACCAGGAGACCAGTGCCTAGCCATTCCTGGAGCACCAGATACTTTGGAAAAACTCATATGGTATGAAAAATCCCTTTGGTCGGTTGGGGTCAGCTGTCCCAGCTGTGTTCCCCTCCCAGCCATTTGCCCAACTAATTGTTGTCATTATTGCTGGAGTGAAACAAAGAGTAAACTCCATCCGTCCTTTCTTCTGGTGTAAAACATCATTCTTCCTTTCCAGCGTTACTGAGGTCACAAGCAGGGACCACAGGCAGCGTGAAAACAGAACAACTGTGCTGCGTTGAACCAAAGGTCCATCTGATAGCATTGTTTTGTGCAGGTGCCTGGGGAGTGGTATAAGTACATGGCAAACAAGTGAATGATACAACAATACTTCCCTGAAATATTTTCCTATCCTCTGCCAACCTCCTTCTCTAGAAAAGTCTTTATCTTTAAAGCTCTAAGAGTGGTTTGTTGTTTTGTTTTTTTCTTTGATAGACATCACTGAATCTTTTCTTTCTTTCTTTCTTTCTTTCTTTTTTTTCTTTTTTTTTTTTTTTTTTGCACCTATGCCATCTTACAGCAAGGAGTTCCACAGTTCAGGCTAATGGAGTAAAAATAGCAGGAAAAGGTCCCAAACTTTCCAAATTCTTGGGAAGTAAATATATAGATAAGAAAGGGGAGATGTGTGTCAGTGTGCTTACTTTTTTCAAGTTTTGTTTTAAAATGAAGCTATAAACTTCATAGCTAAGACATTGTCCTTTGTGTTTGAGGTTAAGCCCTTGGAGAGCACATTTTGCACTGCTGTAAGTCAGCATTTCTCCACAACCTGAAGTGGATCTCTGCCTGTGTGCACCAGCCTCAGCCCTGGCCCCCAGTATCCCCTCTCCAGTAATAACTTTCCATCATTACCTGCATTAGTTGAGAAAAGGAGAGGGGAGGAAGGAAAAAGGAGCACCAAATGCATCGTGCAGAATTTGGTGAAAAAAAGCTGCTCAAATGAAAAGGAAAGGAAAAGGAAAGTTCCAACTTTTTTTTTTTTCCCTTAGTCGCTGCTGCATGTTTCTCACAGCCCTGCAGCTTCATGCTCTCTGCCTTGCTTTCCCTGGGGACGCGGGGAGGGAGAAACATCTGGAGCACACCCTGCAAGGCAGCCTCCAGCACCCAGCAGCAGCGTGTCAAACCCAGCTCCAGACAGCTTGACATCTAGTTGTCACAAAGCTAACCTTAGGAGAGCACGGCAACAGTGCTGACAAGTTGGAGTCTTTCTGGACTACACATGATTTATGAGCAGAGAGAGGGCCCAAAGCCCCATAGTGAGTGACTGGAGGTGGAAAGATTAGTTTCCAGCATTTGTAACCTGCAGGCATTCTTGGATGTCTGTTGAATGTCTTAACCCTTCCTTCGGTGGCAATGGTAATAGGGTCTCTGTCCACTCCTTTTCCTGAAAAATCATACTGGAGGTGTTTGAGACACCTTCTGACCATATGGTGAGGACTAGATAGCTGAAGGGCAGAGGGGAGAATCAACAGGTACGTAAACAGACCATGTGCTTCTACAGAAACCCAGGGTAGAGAGGTTTTGCAGTGATTTACTCGGCTGTTGCTAGGATGCTCATGGAAAATATAACGTAAAAGTAACTTTAACTGATTTTTAGTGACTCATCATTTCTGTAAGAACCAGAATTTGCTCTGGATTCAGCTGTTAGCTGTGTCCAGATGTCCAACTGGTGCACTAGGATTTTCCTTCTGGAGGAATTCACTGTATTTATTTCCAAATCTGATAGCTTTAGATATATTGCACCTGCAAAACCTGCTGTGAGATGCGCAATGTGGGTGTTGCACCCACAGTGCTGGAAGAGGAGCAGAGCTTGTGCGTACAGAGGAATGAGCTGACTGAAGGGTGTATCAGAACACACCATTTTGCATCAGCATTAGTATGGCCAGCAGGACTAGGGCGGAGATGGTCCCCCCGGGCTCAGCGCTGGGGAGGCTGCACCTTGAATCCTGGGTTCAGTTTTGGGCCCCTCATTCCAAGAAAGACACTGAGGGGCTGGAGCATGGACAGAGAAGGACAGTGAAGCTGGGGAAGGGTCTAGAGCACAAGTCTGGTGAAGAGCAGCTGAGGGACTTGGGGGTGTTCAGCCTGCAGAAAAGGAGGCTCAGGAGAGACCTTTTTGCTCTCAACAACTCCCTGACAGGAAGTTGGAGCCAAGTGGGGTTGGTCTCTTCTCCCAAGGAACAAGCATGGCCTAAAGTTATGCCAGGGGAAGTTTAGATTGGATGTGAGGAACAATCTTTTCATGGATAGGATTGTCAAGGCCTGTCCCAGGCTGCCCAGGGTAGTGGAGTCCATATCCCTGGAGGGCTTTCAAAGCTATGGAGATGTGGTGTTGAGGGACATGGTTTAGTGGTGACCTGGCAGTGCTGGGTTAAAGGTTGGATTTTGTGGATGCTCAGCAGCTTCCAGGGTGAGACTTGAGAGTGCAAAAAAAGTCTTTTTTAAGAGGCAGGAGAAAATAGTCCACGGTTTGAAGCTCTATTGCAAGGGAATTTTGCAATGGAAAGGCTTAGATTTCCAACAACTGCTAAAAAGGAGAAGATCGAGCTTGAACTTGATGGAGATTGTTTCTAAGTACTTGACTGAGCTCATTCCAAATTGGAAATGTTTAAAAATCTGAGAGTTGAGCACATACCCATCTCTGCTGGGGAAGGCTAAGGGTGAGAGCTTTTGCTGAGGAGCATCTATGAAACAGAAATCTCTTATAACAAGCATCTCCCTTGTTGTGATTTCAGGGCTATTACAGAAGGACCTTGGATTATCCCCTAATTCGGGAGTGGAAGAGGACAGGCTGTTTTGCTGTCCCGATGATTCATTCGACGTTCCTCATTGACTTAAGGAAAGAGGCCTCCACAAAGCTGATGTTTTACCCTCCCCACCAGGACTACACCTGGAGCTTTGATGATATCATGGTCTTTGCCTTCTCCAGTCGCCAAGCAGGTATGTCTGCAGCCTTTTCTTGGGAGGATTCGCTATTACACACATACAGACCACTGCGTTAAGTTCACAGGCCAGAAAGGACCTTGAAAGGTCCCTTCCAACCCAAACCATGCTGTGATTCTGTGTTTTTTCAGAGTGGGTGGGTATTGTCTCCAGTAAAGTCCTGACTGGCAGACCTCTACATAACCGTGTCAGGAAAAGGAAAAAGAGACTGATGAAACCTCAGCAGCACCAGTGAAATGCACTTCTGTCCAGAACTTCATGACTGCTTTGCTGACTTACTGAGGGAAGAGTTGCTTGTGTGTCCTCTGAATGATGTGCAGTTGGTGTTAGCTGTCTTCAGTTTGTAAAAGAGGCACAGTTAAGTTGAGAAGGAAGGGCTGTTGTTGGGGGAGAAGTACAGCTTGATGTTGTTGGCATTTGCTTCTGCAGAGAAGCAAGGCTGAGAAAACTGCCTTTCCCACTGTTTTCAGATCAGCACAGCAGCCACCAGCTGTTGATAGCATTCCTTTTAGTGATGTTTCTGGTTTGAAGTTCTTGACAGTGCTGCAAAAAGATGGTAGTGTCTTGGCAGACTAAGCAGGGCTTCTTAAAAACTGATCTATGAGAGGATGAGGGGCATCAAATGAGGAAGGTGAATGATAGAGGAGGGGCAGCAAGAGCTGAAATTAGAGCCCTTGCGAGTGAGAGGCAAGATGTGAACTTGCAGGGCACCTTTGGGCCTTGCAGAGTCAGGACATGGGTTTATTGGCTCCAAAGGAGAACTGAAGTTTAAGTCCAGAAAGCAAAGCAGGCTCCTTCAAATCTACCTGCCCAACTTGGTCTCTCTGACAGCTGTCCCAGAAATGCAGCATCCAATGAGTGTGTTGTCTGCATCACACTAGCTTCAGCCACTTCATAAGTATTTCAGGGATTCAAAACTATCATTTTTTCCTTCCACCCTAGAATGCTTTAGCTTTTTCCAGGACTGACCCATGACATGAACGGCTTTGCTTCAGCAGTCTGGCCCATTGATCTGCTCAGATTGTTGGCATGTGTTCCTGGACTGAGTTTTGTCTCCCAGGAAAAAGGGACAGTATCCAAGTTCAGAAATGTGAAAAATGTGTGAACTTGGAGGTAAACCTCATCAGAGTAATTCCACTTACTTCACTGAAGTTGTAAATTTTGGCTTTTGCCCAGGCCAAGCACTGCACGTAATGCCTCAAATCAAACCATCCCTTTTCAACCATAAATCTACTGCTTAAAAGCAACTGCTTTGTGATGCTCCAAAGAGACCGTCCTATTTCTGCTGAAAGGATGTTGTGACCTGTGATGGGAGTCCTGACTCAGAGCAAAACTCCATGTATGTGTTTTATTGACAAAGTGGACTCTGTAGAGCGGCTGGCACTCACAAGATAGCATTTAGCCAGCCAGATCTCCTGAGCTTCCCTTTGAGCATGAGGCTCTGAAGACCTTGAGCCAGCCGGCAGGAAGGTCTGGTCACAGGAATGTGGGGGACATTTCAGTTGCCTAAATATGACTGTAGTTTTAGGACATGACTTGAATCGTGGTGACTGACTTACAGAGGCTGATAATACAAATATCTACAGCTTTTCCATCCCTTGTAGCAATCATTTATTTTATTATAAAAACAGGGCTGGAGAGCACGTTCCCCCTCCCCATTTGAAGGCAGCTTTACCATTCTAAAGTAGCTTTTATCCCAGAAGGAACAGAATTGCTGGTGTGACTCTATGCAGACTAACTGTGTTTAAGCCAGTGGAAGATAAAACTGGAGATCAGTGAGCCAGATAAGATTAGTTGATTAGCTCAGTGCCAAATCCATTAATGTCAGCAGGTAGTATTTTTTTATTCTGCCATTTACCTAAATTGTAGCTGACGGCTGAATGTGTTTTGGCAAGTCGCGGAGCCAGCAATTTACTTGCAGAACATAAAATGGTAGAAACACCAGGGTCATTAATGCAGACAATTCTGCTCTGCTAAAAATACCCAGGATTAGAGGGGACTAATATGTGAAAGTATCAACCCACCAGGTAGTGTCTGCTTTTCAGTTATTTCCTAGAGGGAGCAGAATGGTTGTACTTGTTTCATTTTTAAAAAAGAAGAAAAACAAAGGAAAAGAGAGGCAGGTTTGCTTTTTTTTTTTCTTTAAATCTGCTTGGCCAATTGTATGGGTTCTAGAAGTTTTCAGATTGGGGTTAATTAATTAAAGATCTTACCAAAGCTCAATGAAAAGCAATAGAAATACTTTCCCTTGGCTTCTCCGGGTGTAGCTTTTGAGTGTGGTACCTGATGTGACATCAGGCCCAGTGCTGCTGCAAACGAGCGAACCCTTGGTCAGTTCAGAGGGATCAGCATTTTGCTGATCACACCTTGCTGGGATGTTCCTAGTGAAGAAGCTCAGCAGTGGGTGGGTCTTACCCTTGCAAAGGCATCTGCCCCAACGAGACTCTTTGCATCTTCTCACACCTTTGGATGCAGCTCCTTGAACAAGCAGTTGCAAATGGTTTTGAGTAGAAAAATGTTATCACCTCTTTTTGAAAGCATCTTTTCTCCTTGTTAGTGTCTTTCTCTAGAATTTTCATCTAATTTTCAAGGCACTGTAAAAACTAGTCTCAGAGAGGAACATATTTGGTGGTAGACTTTGCACTTTCCAAGATGGTTAAAATATATAATCCCCCAAATCCTTTGCCAACACAGGTGAAAATGTCTTTATTTTCTAGCCAAAGCAAACAGAAGCAGGAAGATGCGTGACTGCAAACCCCAGAGTGAATCCCCTGCTAGGTTAGTAACAGCCCTTGCAGATGTACTGATGCCTTGGACCTTGCAGCCTCATCCTGGGGAGCCAGGGGAGCCAGGGGAGCCAAACTTACCTGGCCTACATTTGGCCAACCATGTGCCGTTGAAGCTGGGGATCAGACTTGGCACCTCCACTGTGGAATAGCCATTCCATGTTTATTGTGGTCTGGCAGATAAGCCTTGCAAAGCTCAGAGAAAAGCTTCTGTCACCCCCAGCCATGGTAGGTTTGTTTGAATTTTCCCCTCTCTAAGGCTGCCTGCTCTGATAGACCCACTCCTGTCATTGCTCAGCGGGCAGGGCAGAACTTTCTTTCCCTGTGAAGGAACAGGGTATCCAGTGGGACTGCTGCTCTCTTGCATGAATCACTTCATCCCTTGCAGGCTTGCAACAAATGCAGCCTTCTGCGTTGCAAGGTGCAGTCGTAGAATCATAAACTGGTTTGGGTTGGAAGGGACCTTTCAAGGTCATCTAGTCCAAACCATCTTCAGTGAGCAGGGACATCTGCAACTAGAGCAGGTTGCTCGGAGTCCTGTCCAGTCATGTCCACTCATGGGTGGAAATGCCTCCACCCTTCGCCATGCAAGCCGTGTTTCCCCCCACCTTGAGCCCTATTTCTCCCCCTCCCAGATTTGGAGGCTGTGGCTGAGCCCTGGCTCTGTGCCAGGAGAGAGACCCCATGTCCCAAGACCTCTGCTGCTTCACCTTCAGCACAGCAGCAGGTGGAAGCCCATTTGGCTCCTGTGCCACCTGTTGCATCACTTAAGGCTGGATTGCTTGGAGGGTGAAAACCTGTTCCTGCTTTTGGCTTTGGGTCTGTCAGGAGAGGTGCCAGGTCTGAGCAGGGCAGGTGGGGTTCTGGGGATGGGAGTTCCTGTCATACTCCCCAGTTCATCACAGTGGTTGGGCTGTGAAGTTGTAGCAAGGTGAGGGTTGCTCTGTTCTCCCAAGGAACAAGCAACAGGACGAGAGGAAACAGCATCAAGTTGCACCAGAGAGGTTTAGGTTGGACGTGAGGAACAGTTTCTTACCTGCAAGGGTTGTGAAGCCCTGTCCCAGGCTGCCCAGGGCAGTGGTGGAGACTCCATCCCTGGGTTTCAAAGCCATGGAGATGTGGTGCTGAGGGACATGGTTTAGTGGTGGGATTGTCAGTGCTGGGTTAATGATTGGACTCGATCTGAAAGGTCTTTTCCAACCAGAACTATTCTATAATTTTGTTATTCTCTGATCAGACACTGCTTTCACTGAGGGCCAGTTCTGCCCTCTGCTGTAGGATTCTTTTCATAACATAAAGGTGAAGGCCAGAAAAGACCCTTTCCCTGGGCTTGGCTGAGGGTTCCGAGTCTCTCCTAGGAGGAAACTGATTGCAGTTAGGAATACCTGCTGTTAGGCAGCAAATAGAAACTGGTTTCATAGAAAAGGCTACTTGCTGCCAGCCAAATAAACCAGAAAATGACAATGTGATGGGTTTGAATTGTTTGCTTCTGAAGCAGAGCTTCTTGGGAGCAAGGTCCTGGCATAAGTTTGATTGTGGCTGTGTAGCCACAGAGCAGTGAAATCAGCTGATAAAAGACCTGACTCTCATTTCTGTTTTTCTGTGATCTCCAGGAATACAGATGTTCGTCTGCAACCGTGAGCACTATGGTTTCCTTCCTATGCCCCTGAAATCACATCAGACACTGCAAGAAGAAACAGAGAACTTTGTGCACACGCTCATCGAGGCAATGAGTAAGTTTGTGTGCCCTGCCATGATAGACTTCCTCAAGTTAAGTTTTGTAGAACTTTCCTGCCAGCAGCCCAGCTCTCTTTTCTTTGGGAGTCTACATCCTGGTCTGACTGCTCTCATGCTGCCTTGATATGCAGCTTTCCATTTTTCGCTGCTTTTCTACCTAGGAATGTAATCACTTCATGGTCAGGTCAACCCCATTCACAAACCCCCCCTAACTTAATGGAATTACAGAATGGTTTGGGTTGGAAGGGACCCTTCAAGATCATCTAGGCCTACGCTCCCTTTAGTGAGCAGGGACATCTGCAACTAGAGCGGGTTGCTCAGAGCCCTGTCCAACCTGGCCTTGAATGTTCCCAGGGATTGGGAAACTTCCCCATATTCAATGTAAAAATGTATCTTTAATGTGGGAAGGATGCTACAGAACCTTGTTTTTGTCATGTGGACTGTCAGACACGTGGCTACTGGCTTCTGCTTTGCAACATGGACGCTTTCTGCTATGCCCATGCCTGCATGGACCTCATATCTAAGCTCCCTGGGGTTTTTTGGGCATGGAAACATGTGAATATGTTTTATCAGTTCAGCTTGTACATGAAGGTGATGCTTGAGATTTGTCTTTCAGTTGATCGTCCTCCCGTTGAACCCTCTCAGTATGTCTCTGTTCCTCCGAAGAACCCTGACAAGATGGGATTTGATGAGGTAGGGAACCTATTTTGCTGCCATTGTCTTGTCTTCTTGATTATCACTTACAGGACCCAGGTTCTCACTGTAGCTTAGCTTTCAACCCTTTCTCTTGGAGTATATTACCTTTCCACATAGATAGCATTTTCCTAATCACTCATCATTTGGACTTAAACTTTTTGCAAGAAGAGAATAGCCATCCTTATTTAGGGAGAACTTCTGCTGAGATCAGGGAACATTCTTTCCCTCTGACATTTGCTGTGGCAAAACAATCCAGTCAGGTCTACGGGCACTTTGAATCAGGGGCCTTCTGGCAGGTACGAAGTGCAGGTTTGTATGCCAGGGCGGTGTACAGCAAATCTGGGGCTTCCTGTTTTGATGGTATGAATGCTTATACTTTGTACTGGGCACTGTTGAGGCCACATCTGGAGCA
>WEIS01058168.1:0-11237 GCA_013389965.1 Todus mexicanus
TATGTGCAGAATTCATAAGGCTAACCACGAGTTAACTGTGAAGTGACTCTCCTGCACCACAAGACAGCTATGTAGCAAAGTTGAGCTCATCAGCATACCCTCTTACTTTCTGAACAACTATAAATAATACTAAAAATGCAAGTTTACTCCATCCATTAAGAGATTGTCTGCATTATATTAGGTTATTTATAGGATAAAACAGAAATGAAAAAGAACCAGTTCCTATGCATACACTGCATAAAGAATGGATACCATTGATATTACCATGGATAGCACTGAAGCAAAATAGAGGGAAAAAAGACTCAACTGGATCAGTTTGTTCATTAACTTATTAACTGCTGTAGTGGTGTTAAGTCTTTCTAGTTTTTCTTCTTTTTGCTCTGTAACAGAGGCTTTGAGCTTACAGTTTAATGCTATATTAATGTATAAAACCTATACAGAAGTCTTCATATTTATCATCACCTCTGACATTCCAAAAAGATGAAATTTATAAGCAGAAAAAAGCATTCTACTGTATTTTTAAAAATCACTTCCAAAACCTAGCCAACACAAACATATCATCAAATAAGAAAAGGTTAATGTAAGGTTTGTTTTAGAAAGAACTAAGTAACAGAAAAAACCGCCATCTGAAAAACCTCCTACCTCTTTATTTCCTTTAGACAAACTTTAAGAGCTTGTTCTGACATACTGGANTCTTTATTTCCTTTAGACAAACTTTAAGAGCTTGTTCTGACATACTGGATGTTCTAATCTTTTTTTCCAGCAAGACAACATCATCGTGATCTTCCTCCTCATCCTCCGTAGAGCTTGGAACGTGATTCATTCTTCTGTTAGGACGAATAGTTACAACCTACAAAACGGAAAACAGAGCCAGAGAATAGAACCAGGTTTTATAAATAAAATAAGGTGTGCACTTTGACTTTGAATGGAAACCATGACAAAAGCATGCAAGGGTCTAAGAGAGCCTCCCTCATAGAAAAATTTAGAAGATTTAAATCCAGTAAATAACTTCACAAAGTGTTATTGGAACTACTAAAAAAAGCTGCAGTTCTTATTGTACCGTATGTATTTCTTAAGTGCATTGATCGCCTACCCTAAACTAGCAGACAACAGAAGAACAAATCTGAAAAGACTTCCTTGTGATTTTTTGGCCATTGCAGCTCATCACATTAAGTAGAATAAGCCTGCTCTCGTTACAAAACAGGTTGGTCTCCTCTCTTACCTTTTTTCATTTCTCAATTGCTTCTTGTTTACTGAACTACGTAAGTATAGTTAGATGCATCAAAAGCCCAAGCTGCCCTAGTTTGGTAAGTTACAGTTTACAACACAAACATATTACAACACTGCATTTCAAAAGCTGTTGTTCGTCTGCAATGCCATTAGCAAAAGACGCACATCTCACTGCACAGGCCCAAACTCAGTGTGTGCACACCATGCAAGTAAAGTGGGCATCAAATGACTCTTCAAAGGAACCTGGGCATTTATCCAGTATTAGAAAGTACTCAGATTGAAAACAAATTAAAAAATAAAGGAATGAATGGATAAGTAAAATCCTAGGCAGTTTTAAAATAATATTTTCTATTCTAGGTCTCTAAACAGCCAAAGTTGCCAGCTGGGTGTTCTCTGCAGTTCCGGATTGCCCAAGAAACATTATGGCCATAGATTAAAACTTTGCGCAGATTAACATCATATAAATTCATCAGCTGTTTGAAAGCGCATCTTTATACTTATTTAGGGTGCTTAAGTATCCTACATTTAAAGGTCCATACCCTTTTATCATCATCCTGTTTGGGCTTTCTTGTTTTCTGAAGCAGCTTCAGGCCTTCAATCTGTCTGACAAGCAATGGTATAGTCATCTTGAACCGTTCTTCCAGTCTAACAGCATCTAAAATCTAAGAGCAAGGAGTTTTAAGTAGCCAACAAGTTGACACTGATGGATCATCAATCTGGAGGAGGGCAACACAGAGGGTACCGTTACTATCTTTTGACCAAAATTATAGAACAGATGGTTTAGGTAAGAAGGCACCAAGAAAAGCAATGAGAATACAGCACACAAAATCTAGCTTTGAGAATCTGGATGCCAAAACTGCAAAGCTCTCCAAGATAGAAAAGAAATCTTTCATTCTATCTGTTTTTTAAGTGTCTTATTAACATTTCAGTTGCGTTTTCAGTTGCAAACATCTATCAGCCATTCTATTTTTCCATTACTAAGCCTCAGGAAAGAACTAGCCCTCTAAGAATGCTACTGCGTGATCTCCTTCGCTAACTCAGAAAAAAAATAACGCTATGCTAGAAGTTTTGTTTTGTTTCTCTTTTTAAAAATTTACACACTATTCCATTTCTGTATTTAATGAAGTTGATACATGGAAATTGGTAGAATTTGGCTCTTCTGTAGTTCCACAGGTTCCACTGGCTGTTCTTTCCTTTAACACTTCTAATTACAAAACCAAAAAGAACATGCTAAATTCAGTGACTAATGCACTTTTCTCCATAAGGACATTCCGCTACAGCACAAACCTTTACCTGCATCAATCCGTATTTGCTGTGCTTTAAAGAATTTCACTTAAGCTTTCAATTCAAAGTTGAATGTGCAGCGCTGGCAGTGACAAAAGAAAAGGAACGAGAAAATTTCCGAATACAGCAAGCAAATACAGAAATCAGACTAGTAAGCTTCAAGCCATATGCATCACTTTTGCATAGTTATTTTGACACACAATGCAAATTTAACCAGTGTCTCAGTATTTAAAAGTCCCCACCCTTCAAGACAGTTTTAAGAAGATCTAAAAAAACCTGATTCTGAAGCTGTTGGTATTAAGAGATGCATAATGATCTGCCAGCTGTGACAAGTAAGCAAGATTTTAACACAATCTGAAGAAAGATTTATCATCTTTACTATGGGAAGAAGTCTACACTGTATTTATTGCTCAATAAAATAAACCATTTCCAGCCCAAATTGGATTAATTTGCCTATTAGGTGAATTCTAACATGTAAATTTATAACCACTTTAAACAACAGCATAAAAACTTTTTACAAGTATTCCTGCTCTGCTGTAACACAAATATCTTCTGGCATAACGTTATAACTGTACAGTCTCAAGTTTAAGCAATTCCAAAATTATCTAAAAGGGATTAACTGTAAAAAAATATAAATAAATGCAAACACCTAACTCCCCCTAAGAAAGTTTAAGAACGTAATACCTGAAGTTTCTCTTGGTTAGATGTACGGATGATAGAAGTCAGTATATCTGGCAAAGCTTCTCTAGGCAGATTGTCCAAAAGACGTCTCAGCTTTGCTACTGCAGGGACAGACATATCCAGCATCTCAACCAGCTGTAAGGAACATGCAACGAACAACATTGACGGTTACTGTATTTCTTTTTCAATTACTTCAGCGAGTATGTAACCTAAAAAGGATTGCAACTTTCAGTATGAAATTTCCCTAGGCACTTTTGTTCAAAAAGCACTAAAATAAAAGAGTTCACAGAAGAGGCACTAATTCAGCACAGGGCAATCAAGACTTTGGGTTTTCTGCTTGTTCAAGAAGTTAAAAAATACCATCATTGTTTGCACCAATTTTTTCAATGCCCACATCTCTTATTTCCCCCCCATACACCCCAATTAAAAACCTTTCCCGGTTATCTTAACAAGGCAATAACTATTTTTCTATATATCCTTCAAACTCAAGTGCATTATATCTGGGAATATCTGTTTATAATCCAGGTTCTTGAGAGTTTTTTCTCCCTTTAATAATTTTAAAATAATAATAAAAACCCCTCACAAAAATCATCAAAAGTATTCCTTCTACTAGAGTGTATTTATAGTGCTGCTATACATGAAATAATACCAACTTCCCAGAGCATTAATAGATGCAGCTAGATTCATCGCGCTATGAGCTGCAGGAGCTTGACACTGAAACAATGAGCTGAAACTCTACTAGTCACTGAAAAATATAACCATAGAAAGAGGATAGATGGGAAATGAATAAAAGAACCCAAATATACGCATAAATACACCAATATACAATACATAGGATTAAAACAATTTACCTGCACTGCATACTTGTAGAACTGTTCTGACAACTCTCCAAGCTCCTCCTCAGATTTATCTTGATTAGTAAACTGCTCGAGTCGATCTAACTGTTCCACTTCAGCAACAGGATATGGCTTCTCTTTCAGCAGCTGCAGGATCTGGAATCGGCAGAGGCCCGTAACAAGCAACGTGTAATGCGGCTTGGGCCAGTTGCTCCCAACCACCTGCACTGCCAAGGCTGCAGTGCCAATCCTAAAAACAGATCAGATCTTGGTATTATTTGTCACCTTCCACAGAACATTTTGTGTGACCCTTATCAAGAAGCAACTGAGCTACAGGTTCTAAGCCACCGTCTGGGTCATAGTTCCTCATTGTGAAAGGCAGCCAACCTGTAACACAGATTTCAAAACCAACCCCCAAAGCATGAAAAGGAACAAGCTAACTGAAAAACTAAGATAATACAACACAAGCACTCAGCTTAGAAACATGTGTAATTTTTTCATAAACAGTTTAATGGATCTTGCTGCGGACAGGAACACTGACACTTCTGCTTAAAGCACGTGGACTGAAAAACTGAGTGTTTGTAATTCACAGCTATCCAGTGAAATGGTCAGTCTCATTCTGAAAAAGATGTTTCAGACCACATCTACCTGTTTAAGCAGATTTAAAACAAGTTCTTTTCTTACTAAACCTAAAGTCCACAGACACAATAATGTTTTGAGAGTAAGTTACAGCATTTAAGTTTTACTCGTGCTCTACCTCACCAAAATTGGTTTCCATTTAGTGAGGTAGGTCCCTATCCATGACAGTTATTGGGTGAAAACGTTACGGCTAATAACTGCGACAGCCCTAATGTTCCTGGTCTGCGCTCTTTGATCCTATTTTCCTTGGTCTCGTTTGTCACAGGTCTCTGCCAGGGGTCACCCGGACACCCTGCGAGGCCCATCGCACGCTCGCCCAGGGCACCCAGCGAGCTTCTCCAAAGCTTCTCCTCCCAGAGGGCGGTGGCGTAGCAGAGCCTGGCCCCTGCCCGCACCCCCGGGAACCCACCGCCCGCCGAGGGGACACGCGTGGCGAGATCGCCCTGGGCCGCCCCGGCCCGCCGGGCACGGCCTGGGGCAGGAGCAGGGGCAGGGCCCAGGGCAGGAGCAGGGCCCGGGGCAGGAACAGGGCCCGGGGCAGGAGAAGGGGCAGAGCCCGGGGCAGGGTGAGCGCGGCTCGGCGGCAGCTCGGGCACAGCCGAGGCCGCGGCGCTGAGCGGGGCGGAGGGTCCGCACCTGTGCAGGGAGGGCAGGTCGTCGCAGTCGGAGGTGGGGTCGCTGGTGTTGGGGATGACGCCGATGATGGTGCTCCTCAGCGAGGTGCCCTTCAGCAGCCGGCTGCGCACCAGCTGCATGTTGCGCGGCGAGTCCACGCTCGTCCGCATGGTCGAGCCGGGCAGCAGGACGCCCTCCTGGGTGAGCAGCAGCGGCAGCCGGCTGGGGATCTGGATGGCGCTGCCCGCCGCCATGGCTGCCCTGCCCGAGCCGCCCCGCTCCGCCCCGCCGCGGCCGTCACGGGGGGGAGGCCCCGCCTCAGCGGCACCGGGGCCTGCGGGGCGGGCCGGGCCCGGCCGGGTTCTCCGCGCACCCTGCTGGCGGGCTCGGGCTGTTCTCTGCGTGGAGCAGGCGCGGCTGCGCTGGCCCCTGGCCGGGCTGGGGCCTGCAGGAGCTACGGGCTGCGAATCGGCCGAGAAAAGAGAAAGCGACAGGATGAAACGGAGAAAACTCACGAACAACTCAGTGTTCTTAAGCAGGCATTCTTTATCGCGGCGCCGGGCAGCATGGAGGATAGCTCCTCCTAACGTGTGCACCGATCTAAAAGCACTAGATCTCTTATTTTAATCAAACTATTACATATGTGTTCATAACATTTCCCGGAATTCATATACATATGCATTAAATTCTAATAATTCATTAACATAGTCTCCACCCCTACATCGCATGCGCAGTTAAATGTGGTAGTGGTCTCTGGGTCCCTTCTGATGAAGGCCTGAAGTCTTCCTTGGGGTGTCCTTTTCACCTTTGGTGAAAAAACGTGAGTCTTCCTGCCTCATTAACTGCAGAGCTGGTCCAGGCCTCTAAAGTCCCGTTATCTACTCTACAGGGTTAGGATGACCCTGCGGGCCTCCTCCTTAATGCAGCTGTGCTTGCTATCTCAAGTTGTACTATCCTAAATCAATCCTCCCTCCAGATCTCAAGTCATTCCATCCTAAATCAAGAGCCTGACAGAGGAGAGGGAGTGTGGAATAGATTCATCATCCCTTCAATGGAACGGGTACTAAAGGAAGCCCATTTTTAATCTATTTGTACACAAATCTGCAGGACTCTGATTCTTCAAGCGGTAGTTAGTGCAGGCGCTCTCCAGAGAGCTCCAGGCAGCCCTAAACCCAAAGGAGCAGCTGCAGGACATAACATCTCCCTGCAGGTCAGGGGCCCGGTCTGAGCCTCCCCCAGGGGCTAGGGAGCAGTGAGGAGCAATGCATCCTAGGGATGCTCCCTGTGTCCCGGCCAAACCAGGCTGGCTACCGGCAGAGACAGACCCTGGGACCTTGCAAATGCTGAGAGAGTTTTACTGCAGTAGTTATTTGCAGCAGACCTGGAGGTACCAGCCAAGGTCACAGCTTGACGAGATCAGTAACATTCTTTTGTCCAGTCCTGCCAAAGCCTGCCCCGGTGAAGGGCTCTGACCACTCAGGCCCTAGAAAGAGTCCACATGAACAAGCAAGTTTTAGAAACTCCACCCCACATGGGTGAAAAGAGGTGCAATATCAAAATTGCATAATGTGATGAACTACATTGGTCAATCCCTTGTTAATCACTGTCTTGGCCGATAGGCGTTGAACAAAGGTAATCCTGTACAGAGGGGAAATCTCAGTAGCAACAAACAATTAGAAATGCACAAATCTCGCTAGAGTAAAAAACTTGCTTAATCATGCAGTTTACTAATACAGTAATCCGTTAGCCCACTGGAAAATCAAAGGTAACACATATATGGAAATACTAACAGTATATTTAAAGGGAAGAAGTTATTACAGCTGAGAAAAAATGACTTCTAAAGCTGTCACCTCAGGTACTTTAGAAGAAAAGTACTACCACCATGTCCTACACACAGACCAATTTATTAGCACTTGCCGGAGCTGAACAACAACTATAGGAAACGTCCAGGGATTTCTCCCCAGGGTAAAGTTATAGCCCTACATTTCTGTGCTGGCCTTCAACCTCTCCTGACAACTATTTCAATGCAACAGGAAATTCTGAGCAATCACCTTTGGTTTAGCCCTACTCACAGACCATTTTTTTTTCTTTAGAAGGACCTGCCGGGGCTGGAGAGGCCAGACAAAGGTCAGGAAGAAGAAATGGAAGGGCACCCAGCCAGCGGCTGCCTCCCTCTGCAGGTAATAGAGCCTGTCTCTGCAGATGAGGAAGGATCCTTCTCTGCAGCCCGCAGAGGCCAGACCACCAGGGGGAAACTTCTCTACCTTCGCTACTTCAGGGAAATAACACAATCCCTCTCACTTAAATTATTTTATTGCCACATCATTGTGGGGTCGGTATGAAACTTCTCCTTACTTTGTGAAACTTTCTCTCCTTTGGGAAACTCTTCTAAACCCTCATTACCTCAGGAAACTTTTCTTTTCCTTCACTACTATGGGAAACTAACATGGTCCCTCTCACTTAAATTAGTTGATTGCCTTAACACCTCTCCTTTCATGAAATGGGTTTATTGCCGTAATTCAGCTGCACTCATTTAACAAATTTACAGCTGTCCTCCAGCTGGTTGCTTTTAGGTTGATTGTGTGAATTGGGTAATTAATAAAAGCTGCTTTGTTTGAAGTTGCCAATTGCTCGATCGTGTTTGTAATTGGGAATCCATTTCCGAACTGGAACACTTGCCTTTTCCTGGCATTCCTGACACTCCTGGAAAGGAGCCAGTTCTAGATGTTGACTATAACTGTCTGAAGTTTTTGGGCCAGTAGCGATACAGAGTCTTCAAAGATAAAGCAGAGGTAGTCAAGAGCAGTGTGATAGATCTGTGATTCTGTGATCTGAATTTGAGTTGTCACGGGGAGAAAGAAGACTGGGACAGAATCAAAAGGAAAGGAGGACATTTGCCAGCTTCCTGAAACTGATTCCCCTAGAGAACTTGGGGTTTTCTCAGGAATGACTGGATGGTGCCAGACTATGGATACCTGATTACGGACTTACTGCAAAAACTCTATATGAGGTGCTTAGAGGGGCAAATCACCATCTGTATTGGACTGATGAGCCTCAATGAGCATTTAAGGAACTCCAAGTGGCTTTAATGACAACTGCTGCTTTAGGGCTTTCCAATGGGAGTAAACCTTCTGAATTATTTGTGTGGGAGCAGCCTCACCCTGGGTGTAGGGATCCTAACTCAATGACTGGGAAGCTGGAGAAGGCCAGTGGGATACTTCTCTAAACAGTTGAACTCAGTGAACCTCAACGCCATCCAATCGCAGCTTAAATAATTGAGCATTTTAGGTTGGGAGGGGCTCAGGAGGTTGGCTAGTCCAAGAATTAGTCAAAAAGGGGCTCGCTTCCTATTATCCAGTCCTGCTTTCAGCTCTGAGCAGATGTTGCCTGGATGTTTTGCGTACAGGTAAGTGCAAAGAAATGAGAGCCTCGCAGAACCCAGTATGACAGGTGGTAGCGCTAAAACTTCCCCCATTCCAATTTGCAATAGGTCTCAAAGTAAAGATGAATTTTGATGAGGGTTTAACCATAGCTGAAAGTGCTATCAGGCTCTTGGGTATTCCAGCCTGTTACTTGGAGGGAGCTACATTTTCTCCTTTTCCCACACCACATACAGTGTCACAAAGATAGGATTAGAAAGATTCTGAATTTGTAATCTCTTCCAAAGGAAGAATCATCTGTGTCCAGATTGAAGAACATCTGGGAAGGACTTTGCTCAGGTTCACCTGAAGGATGATGACATTTTCTGGTAGAAACAGCCTTCTCTCCTTTGTCGTTCCCCAAGGAAATATGGAAACACCTAAGCTCTCATCAACTGATTGTGGAAGAAGCCTTTCCAAGATGGATGGTGATAGGAGCTACTACTGGCAGAAATATAATCAAGCCTGCTCCAGAGGGCCTTCTGGAAAAGAGCAAGTGCAAACAAACTCTGAACTTAGTGAATTATTATGGCCAGTAACAAAGAGGTTGTGATACATGAGGTGACATCGCCTTGTTGAAACCATTGCTGGCAGGTACTAGAGTAGTGTTGAAGTTTTACTGATCCTTCTTTATGATACTTCTAAAAGGTGCAGTTTCTCTTCCTCTGCTTGTTGCTAATGGCTCTTTCTGTGACTCCTCCTTCTTTGTTGCCTGCAGCACTCTTACTTCAGCATCCTACTTGAGGTGTATGTCCTTTGCTTCGCCCAGTCATCTTTCTTGCCTGTTTTTCTGACGATTGCCATCCTTCGATTACTTTAGTTTTCTGTTTTTCGTACTATTGTTCCCCAACTGACAGCTGCTCACAACTCTGGCATTTCTCCAACCTTGACAGCTCATCATACCCAATCGTCTCTTTCTCTTGTGCCCTCTATGGCCCTTTTTTCCTTTGGCAGTTTTTCCCATTTCTACCTTCTCCCTGTCCTGTGCTAAGGGTGGGGATTCATATATGTTTTAAATGGATTTTAGACTTCACTGATACTAAATGGAGCGGTGTGACTGTTAATACGCTTGCTGTCTCCAGGGAAAGGTCCCCGCAGTTGCACCACATGGAGCTCTCCACATGAAAGACAAGACGTGTAACAACATTGTTTCTGAGGTATCTGAATCTTCTTCCCTTTGGGCAGCTCAATGTGAGATTAAAGTCATTGCCCTGTTACCTGACTGATTCTGATTCATCTCTGAATTGGACTTTCAGATTGGATTGAATTCAGTGGCACCTGTGGGATTCAGGGTGTTTCTGCCCAGTTCAAAGCGAGCAACATCTCTGGGAACACAGGATCCTTTCTGCAGCAGTGCTTCACTTTGTACTTCTGGGTCAGTGTCCCCATCCACCCTGGGCTCCTATCAAGTCTGTAACCTGTAGTTTGTGATGCAGTTTTGAACGGATGCTGTGAAAAGATAGAGCAGTGTTGCTGTGGTCTGGTAGTACCAGGACCCTGGGGCACAGGTGGTGGTCAAAGAGTGAAGAGGGCGCTGCTCTGGTCTCAGGGAAACCATGTTATTAGAAAAATTCAGGCTCAGTGCCAGCATGTAGTCTTGCACTGCACAAGTTTGGAGAGGCCAACTATTATCATCTGACTTTTTTTGCTGTTGTTTTTATTTGGTTTGTTTTATTGTTTTTTATTGGTTGGTTTTTGGTTGGGTTTTTTTTGTGGGGGAAAAAGGGGAGAGGATGAGATCAGGGTCACCAACGTGATCTTGTGAAGGAAAGGGTTGGAGCTGGTGCCGTATCTGAGGTGTTCAGTGTTTGTGAACGAAGTTGCTAAATTTATGGCAGGTACTTGTTTAACTTTGCCTGTGCAGCAGCAAAGAGTGGAAATATGGGAAATACTGATGTGTGTTGAAGTTCATATAAACCTTGTTCCCTAGAGGAACTGCAGAGTGGACTAAGGAGTGGTCACAGGGGTTGATAACTGTGCACTGCAACCTTGTTGGAGTT
Organism: Todus mexicanus; assembly: GCA_013389965.1. NCBI lineage: Eukaryota > Metazoa > Chordata > Aves > Coraciiformes > Todidae > Todus > Todus mexicanus. Next base: position 10,705 of record WEIS01058168.1, read on the forward strand.
ATCCCCAGAGGCTCTCCCCATAAAGATATTTAGAAGTGGAACCTGCCACTGAGAATCGGGGTTAACTCTAGGTTTGTTCTGCTACTCATCTGCAGAACTGCCCAGACTGATCTGTTCACTTCCGTGGAGACAAATGTTGAGCAATAGGAATTGACTCTCTTGGGAACTGTCCTGGTAGTATCCATGTTTTAGGGTACTGACATTGTGGTTTTACCTCCTGGGCCACAGGTGAACTTGCCAGATAAGAAGAGGATTTAGAAACAAATTATTGAGGTTTTTGTAGTCATTCTGTAATACTCAGTCATTCTGAAAGTGGGTTATATTTACATTTTTGAAAACATGAATTTGGTCTTCATCTGGCTTGCCATTTGTGCTAATGTTTTACTCTTCTGGGTTTTTCTTCCCTTTCCCTCTTTGGTGGAGACCGGGACTCTTTCTCATCCGTTGCCTAGAAGTGGAAACACCGTCTGGATCACTGCTGTTGGTTGCAGACAGCGGTGCTGTGCATCATGTATCCTTTTTCTGCTATCAAG